>PVHX01007710.1:0-89109 GCA_004024805.1 Geosciurus inauris
AAGACAAACTGGGCCCCAGTTGATGAATTTGCTAATAGCCACTCCCTTTCTAGTGGCATTAGCTCAATTTGGTCCTAGCTGGATCAGCTCTTGGGTCAGGCCACACACACACTATGGTATTTATGGCCACTAGGACAGGGGGGTTATCTTGGTATTTAAACATCCAATTGTCTGGTAAAGCCTGGGCACATGCCTCTCTGCCCGCTTCCCCGCCGCCCCTCCATCCCCTAGCCTCACTTTCTGTCAATAGGAACATGGAGAAAAGTCACCCACTAATGCAGTAATGAACAAATAGGAACTGTGCTCATTCTAGGAACAGGTCTGGGAGGAGCATATAGAGAGACCCACAAGAAGTCTGCAATTTGACAGACAGGTACACCCAGCCCCCCAAATTCCTCACTATTCCCCACATTTTTAGGGACATGGAGAGGTTTCACTTTCATCCTGAAGATGTTGATAGGCACCTGAGTTCTAGATCCCTGTTATGGTTAGGATATGGAATGTCCCTCAGATTCTCACATGTTGAAGGCTTGGTCCCTAATGCAGCCGGGT
This sequence comes from Geosciurus inauris, assembly GCA_004024805.1. Classification (NCBI taxonomy): domain Eukaryota; kingdom Metazoa; phylum Chordata; class Mammalia; order Rodentia; family Sciuridae; genus Geosciurus; species Geosciurus inauris. The sequence goes on from PVHX01007710.1 coordinate 553, forward strand.
TCACAGATGGAACTCTTAGGAAGTGATTGGATCTTAAGGGCTCTGAACTCATCACCAGATTTATCCATTGGTGAGTTAAAGGTTCATGGCATTATAGGGAGGTGGTGGAAACGTTAGGAGTTAGATCCTCATTGGAGGAAGTGAATCCCTGGAGGTGTGTCCTGGAAGGGTATTTCTTGTCTCCAATCCTTTCCTCCTTCTCCTCCTCCTCCTCCTCCTCCTTCTTCCTCTCTCTCTCTCTCTCTCAATCCTTCCTGGCTTCTGTGACATGAGAGCTTTCCTCACCAGGACCCTCTGCCAAGATGTTTGTCTCACCTCAGGCCCAGAAGAATAGAGTTGGTCAACCATGGACTGAAACTTTTGAAACTGTGAACTAAAACCAATTTTTTAATTTCCTCCTTTACTTTGTTTTTCTCAAGTATTTTTGTCACAGTGATGATAGGCTGACTAACAAGTGGGGTAAGGCAGACTCTGGGTCACAGAGAATCCCTCATCCTCCTGTAACTGGGCTCTTCTCATGAGGATTGGTGGATCCCTGGGCAAGGGTGCTACAGAGTTCTATTTCCAGCTTCTTCCTGGTTCTTGATGACTGGCCTGAGAATTAATTGGCCTTCCCTCAACTCCTTGGCTTCCAATTCTGTGAGTACTGATTCCATAATATCACCAGTAAATGCCCTTTATGCATCTGCTCCCCTTTTGGGATGCCACCAGATAAACCCAGATGACTAATGATAGCTAATCTTTCTTGAGCATTTACCATGTGGTAGACATATGCTTGACATGAAATAACTTATTTAATGTTCACAATGACCCTATGGGATTAAAACTTTATTACCCCTATCATAAATGATGAAATTCAGGCACAGATAAACGGTGTGACCTTCACAAGCTAGGAAGCAGCAGAGCTGTTGTCTGAACCCAAGCAGAGGAGTCCAGAGCCTGCACTCAACCTCCACACGAGACCAAGAAGTCAGCTGCCTTGTGGTTTAATTTTTAGAAGGTACCAAGGGGCCTCATTGTCCCTCCTGTTCTCCAGAAAATCCTTCAGATAAACTATTAATAGGCTCAAAATTCTACCACTAAAATAATTCCTCTGGCAACTGTAAAGCAAATCCCCTGGGATGAGGGGATATAAACCCTATTAGGCTCCAACATCATGAGCCCTTTCCCGTGTCTGGAAGTTTATCAGTTCCTTCCTGAATCTCCAGATAGGTGGGAGCTGGTGTGGGGTGAAGGTGAAGGTGAAGTCAAGGTTGCAGGTGAGGGTAAAAGAGAGGAGACAGGTCTACACCACCAGCACAGCACATTGCCACTCTGAGGGCATTCCAGCTCGGCTACTCACTGGTTCTATCATCTTGGTCAACACAATTAACCACAACAGGTTTAAGTTTCCCCAACTGCAAAATGCAATTAGTAAGAGTTGCTCTGTATTGTATAAATTCAATAAGACAATGCTTACTAAGAACCTAAAATTATACCCACCACATAATATGGACATTAAAATGGTAGCACTTGCAATTACTGCTACCGATCAAGGAAAAAGCCATGACAAAGACCGAGAAGCCAGAGGACAAGATGGACAGCTGAGTGAGCAGCCGGAACGAGATCAAAGGACAGACTGCCACACTGACTAGCCAACTGTTCAGGCTTTCATCAGCCATGTCCTACCAACTGTGCACTGTGTTGGGTGATGCTGTTAGTTGATCAGTGTCCCCCCAAAAGATGTTTTAGATTCCTAATCACTGGTACCTGTGAATGAGACCTCACTTGGAAATAAGGTCTGTGCAGATACAATTGAGTTAAGATGAGGTCATACTGGATTTGGGACGAGGGTCCTAATCCAATATGACTGGTGTCCTCATATGACAAGGAGGGAAAACACACACACACACACGGAGCAGGATGACATGTGAAGATGTAGGAAGAAATTGCTATGATTAAGTCTAGAAGCCAAGGAATGCCCAGCATAATTAGCACCCACCAGAAGCTAGGAGAAAGGAAAGGAACAGATTTTTCATTGGAATCTCCAGAAGGGACTAACCCTGCTGGCACCTGGGTTTCAGACTTCTAGCTTCTAGAACTGAGAAAAGAATAAATTTCTTCTGTTCAAAGCCACCCAGTTTGTGGTGCTTTGTTACAACAACCCTAGGAAATGAATACAGGTGATAAAACTACAAAGATAAATTTGAAAAACAAAGTTCCCATTCTGCACTCTTTCGTGTTCACTTCATCCTGATAAAGTAGCTGGGTGAGGATACAGACTCAGGACTGATGGCCTGTGTCTAGCTTCCAAAATGGTCTAATTTGTTAGACAAGAGTCTTTCTCCTGGTCCATCAGTGAAGACTCTACGCACAGGGATATCTCAAGTGCATAAGGGGAATGGGGTAATGGCTGTCCTTGCCACAAGTTATGCCAGGTCCCTGTCACCCACAAGGCATAGTACTGAGCACTCTGGGGGTAAGGGTGGCAGATGGTGGTGAAGGAAAGAAAAGAAATCTTGAAAATAAAAGAAAGTGAGCCTAGCCTGGTGTGGTGGCGCATGCCTGTAATCTCAGCGGCTTGGGAGGCTGAGGCAGGAGGGATCATAAGTTCAAAGCCAGCCTCAGCAACAGCGAGGAGCTAAGCAACTCAGTGGGACCCTGTCTCTACATAAAACACAAAATAGGGCTGGGGATGTGGCTCAAGGGGTCGAGTACCTCTGAGTTCAATCTCCAGTACCCACCCCCCCAGCAAAAAAAGAAAGTGAGACTGTGGACCTTCCCTAGATTGCTCCCAAATCCATCATTCCATATTTTAGATCAGCATATACCAGAAAGCTAGCACAAAAAAATAAAAACCACAGACCAGAATAAAGGAGATCTCTCTACCAATGCTGAGGAGCTCTGTGACATTGGACAAGTGTTCTCATCTCTTCATTTAAATGAGTTGAGTTTCCTTCAGCTCTAAGATTCTATGACATTATGAAAATGTGCATATCAAGCTCTTTACTCTTATAAAATTGCACTTTAAAAAGAGATCTTAACTTGTGGGTCACCTATTACAAATGCTGAAAAAGCTTTGATGATTGAGGGAATTCTAATCACAAGTAAAGTAAGAAAAGGCATTTTATGTGTGAAATATCCAGTGGGCTTGATAATACTGGAAAGAAAAATCTTCTCTAACACTCCTCTCTGCTATTCCTATGAGAAGGTGAATAACAGAGTATCAGAAGAAGAAACTGGAATCATTTGGAACAAAAACTAGTAAAGAAGGTGAGATCACCTAATACAATCCATAATGGAAATGTAACCAGCCAGTTTTTTTCTCCCTTTAGAATAGCATAAACAAAGGTGACTCATATTACAGTAAAAGAGATTGGGGTCAGACTCTAGGAAGAACTTCCTGACTACTGAAAAACTCCAAGAATTGGGGAAATCACCTTCTCTGAAGCTTTCTAACAAGAGACCAAGTCGCCAACTCCCCATCCTGAATTACAGTATTCAGAAGCAGAAGCATGAACAAAATGACCTTCCAGGAGGTTCCCTGCCTGTGCTTGCTCCATCTACTCCTTGACCTTGACCGAGTCAGTTCACAGGGTACTTTCACACACACAATAACTGCTTACAGTCACCTTGGCAGTTTGCATGTTGTCATGCCGCCCATTTTTCCCTGCTGGCACTGCAGACTGCAAGGTGTAAGTAATGTTTTTACAGATTTTTGCATGTTCCACAGAGGCACGTGAGAATCACTTCACATTACAGTTAGCAAAAAGGAGGAAATGAAGCCCACTCCTGAATTGGAGTGTTGTGTTTCACCTCTTTGACAGCCAAAAGCCAATTTAGGACTCTACAAAGCCAGATTTTCCAGGGGGTGTGGAAACTGTGGGTATCTTCTTAATTCTCCTGAGCTCACTTAAGGCCTGGAATCAGTGTTTGCTGAGGGAGGAAAAACTGATGTGGGTGATGGTTTATGGATCATTCCACTGGAGGACTGAGGGAGTGAGAGAGTCCATCCAGTTTGCATTCTTCTGGCAAGACTCCTAAAAGCTAGCAAGATACTAATCATAAGCACTTACGGAGGGCTCACCAGGAATGCAGCAGTGCCCTAATCCCTGTGCATGAATGAACCCATTTAACCACCCTAACAACCTTATGAGACTGTAGAGGGTAAGCATCTGGTCCAACATAGTAACACATCTGCCACGTTCACAGCTGGATTTAAAACCAGGTAGCCTGGCTCCCTAACCTCATGGTTAGTCAGTGCTCACCCTCTTCAGAAAGAGATATAGATGCAGACCATCCTTAGAGACGTGGATCTGCGTCTTGCCTCCTCTTGCTCCTCTTCTTCTTTTTCCTGGTCTTTGTATAAGGGACCACATGCGTCAGTTAAAAACAAAGGATCCATTAGCCAATACCATCAAGATATACCATACCAGAAGTCATCTCAGTTATCCCCACAACTCAGGCAGCTCCTTAGTACCCTCAGCCCTGTTGTTATATCATAGGATTTTCCCCAGCCCATGGTATTCTCTCTCCCCGGGCCAGTAATTCAACAGAACATTCAAAAAAACAAAATGGCTCTTTGCTAAAACTGCTTTCCCACCCTGGGTGCTCTCCTTTGAGGTGATGAAATCCCAATCAGGGAGTCATCACCATAAATAATGCATCCGGCTTTCACCCAGAATCAGAAAAGCAAGCAACAGCTAAGAAGGGTCCATTATCCCCCCACAGTTCACAAATGGGCATTGTGATTAATCCATTTATCTGCTATTCAGATGAACACCCCATAGGAAGAGTCAGTAATTGCTGAATATTGAATAGGTACACGAATAACCAAAATGTACCCGTGCTCTGAGTGGCGGCAACATCTCGATTCCCAGAATCTTTCTTCATTTTGAGTTTTAAAGATCCACAATAATTTAAGTACAGCACAGAGGTGGGAGATGGGAGCCCCAATTTTCCAGAAAGCCAGAAGTTTCAAAGAACTTGTTCATAATCACATGAATCAATTCAGTCCCAATTTATTATTTACTTGCCTCAGACACAGTGCTAAGAACAGGGTACAAACAAAAAAATTATATTATTTAACTAGAGAAATAGGTATACAAAAGGCCAATTATCTTGCAATAGCAAAAGTGAGAGGTAGGTGTTAGGAACACAGAAAGAAGAGAGATCACTCTCCCTGGGGGGACAGGCTCAATGGCAGATATGGAAAGGCTTATTTAGAGGAAACGGTGTTAGAGCTGGGTCTCACAGGTTAAGGAAGATTTTCTCCAGAGAAAAGGGGGAAAGTTCAGCACAGGTAGAGGGATGAGTGTCCACAAAAGCATTCAGGTATGAAGTCAGTGGTCTTCCCAGAGGGTTGCATGGGACAGGTATTAAAGGGCCTTGTCCACTAAGGAAATCTGCTTTTAACTAGTTCAAAACTGTTAAAGGGGTAGTGTAGGCCATCCAGGGCCAGCTGCGCCCACCAAGCCTGTGCCCTAGAGGCTCCCAAGCCCTAGCTCATCACTTCACTGAACCCAGGGGACTGTGGTCACAACACACAAAGCTTTATTCCTGACTTTCTCCCTCCTGAAATCCTTCCCTGTCTTTACCTTGTGAAAGAATTCCTCCCATCCTCCTTGCCTCCCGCTCACCACATCACTTCCTTCCAAAACGTTCCTCTCCTCCCACTCCTCATCCACTCCCATTCACACATGGCATCTTGCTAGAAATAGCAGGGGTAAGGCTAAGAGCAATGAATCAGAAGAGGGGGCAATCTGTGTTCTGAGGCTGGTTTGCCCCACCCGATGACTTCGGAAATTGCCTGATCTCTGCCTCAATGTCCTCAAATAAAATGTGGATAAGAAATGCATACTACCCTTGGCTTATCGGGCAGGGTTTTTGTGAGGGTGAAATAAAATAAAGAGTTGCAATTAACACTAGCAAAAAGTAGAAAGACGTGCTGTTATGTTATCCAGCACAATTGTCTACCAGACTGTGAGTTCCTTGAGGGCAGGGACCAGGTGGTTTGGAACTTGGATGTCTAGTTATTCCTGGTATAGTGCCAAGTGCTTGATACAGACGCCTTGAATTAAGAACAAGGACCATTACCACCACCACCACCCCCCCACTCATAATACAGAGACTTTCTTGCCCATCCCCATACATACAGGCAAACCCACAATACCCAACTTTGGGAAGTACTGCTCTCCTCCTGGCTTATTTCAAAAACAGCTAGTTCCTGGAGGAGAACCAAGTGGTAGTCACGCTGCTTAGATACCTCGCTGAGCACGTTTGACCAAGTCTGGGTTCCACTCCTTCTCCAAGGAAGTTGCTAAGAGCTGAACCTCCTCCTCCCCGACTCACTCCCCTCCTTGGAGCCCCAACTGGGGCTATTCCTGCCCCCGCTGCCTTTGCGCCCCGTGAGCGGCGTGGATTTTTTTTCTTTTTCCTCACAAGAGCTCGGCCGCCTCTACTGCTGTTTTCATTGATGCCTTGAGCAGAGCTGGCATGTGCGACTGCTGGGAAGGGGGAGCGCAGAGCCGCGGGGGAAGCAAGTAAAAATAGCCTGGCGCGCTTCGCTCTGCCTGCTCCGGACGCCTTTAACCCTCGCTGAGGTGGGGAGCGCAGCAGCGGCCACTGCATACTGCGGAACCTGCCAAGGGTCTGCATCCAGATCCCGTGCAACTGTGGGTTACGGGGGATAGGGACCCGCGAAAACTTTTTCTCTTTCTTTCTTTCTTTCTTTCTTTCTTTCTTTCTTTCTTTCTTTCTTTCTTTCTTTCTTTCTTTCTTTCTTTGTAGAAAACGAGCAAGGGATTGGGTAGGATGGGGAGGCAGAGGGAAGCGCCTTTTCGCTTCCAGCGCTCCAGCCACCTGGCTGCAGCGACTGCTACGTGCCGGCTGGCCCAACACTTTACCGAAGCTAGGCCCTGAGACTCTGAGCTATTTTTAGAAACCTCTTCCGCGGGTGGGCGATCACAGGGCGAAGGGGGAGGGGAACGACTAAGCTGGCTAGGCTGTGAGGCTAGGCGCCTTGCACTACACAGGGTTCTGAATGTCTGCTCTCTGGTGGGAGGGTGGGGAGAAGGCGGCGGCGATGGCACCGCACGCATGCTGGCTTTGCCCTAACTCAAGGAGAAGGTATTAGCTACTAAATGCCCCGCTGTTTTCAAGCCTTAGAGCGTGTTTGTTTCGAAATCGACGGTTGCCAGATGCATGCTGCTTCTAGTCTCTCAGGGAATGAGGATTTTTAAAGCTTTGCTACCTACGCTGTGGAGTAGGGGTTAGGGGTAGAGTTCTGACCTCCAGGAAAGAAGATGATCAGAAAGGGTCTCTCTGCACCGTTTTGCATTTCCGGCAAGATAGAGGGACAATCTCCGCGCCACACCCCCCTCGTCGCCCCACGCTGCATATGGGTAACCATATGTGAAATGTACGGCAGCCCCACCAGACACCCGGCTATTAATAGAGCCCGGGAGTTTGCTCTCTGTGTCTTTTTCCTGCCACCGAGTAAGGGATGATCACACATACCCCACTCCGCCCCCACATCGGCGCACCATTTCTTCGGGAAGGTAAGGGGGCTACCCACGCCGAACCCCTTCGTGACTACAGGTGCCCAGAGCCTACGGAATAGTCCAGTTGTTGTAATGACAACGGGGTCAGAGCGAGGCGAAGGAACACAGCCTCGAGTGGTGGGACGCAAAGCCCGGCGGGATCTCTGCGGCTCAGGGCCAACTCGAGAGTAGAGAAAGGACAGCTATTGGATTGCCTCAGGCGGGGGGCAAGAGTATTATTTGCGGAGCTAGAGCGACCTCTTCAACAGCTGCTGCGGGACAAGTGGCTGCAGACCCATTTCTCGCCGCAGCTGTCGGCTCGCAGCCCCCACCACCCGCGCAGGCTCGGCTGCGGCAAGAGCGGGCGCTGTCCCTGGTGCTGAAGGTGGCCTCGGCCAGTGCGCCCTCCCCGGATTGAGCGCCCCAGAGGCTGCTCTAACATCGAAGGATTGCAGACCTCTCCCGGGCCCGAATCTGGGCCCGAGGATCTGTTGGAGGTGCCTAAGTATTACCACTGGCTTGCCCCCACCCCCGCGGCCGGCCTGGAGCTCTCCGTGATTATTGCGGGGAACTCGGGGACTGACTCGAGCGAGCTTGAAGGGTAAAGCCGAGGCATTGGCAGGAAATAATCAAGGCGCTGCAGGGGACAGACCTGGCCCCAAGATCACCCACCCTGGCTCTGCATAAAGCGGGGACAAGAACCCCTAACGGGGCCCAGAGCAGAGGGCAGGAGAGCGCGGCTGCCCAGGATTTGGGACTTGGGGGAAGGGGAAGAGAGCAGCGGGTGGCAGGAGAGGGTGCTGGGGTGAGAGCGACTCTTTTGCATTTTCTAGAGGGAGGGGACCTGAGACATGCACTGTCTTGCCCCCCTACACACACGCGCGCGCACACACACACACACACATACACACGGACGACAGAAGCAAGCGGGATGGAGCTGGGGAAAGTTTGGCACTAGGTACTGAGCAGCGGCGGCGGCGGTGGCGGCGGCGGCGGCGGCGGCACGGTGGTCCGGGTGGGCGGCGGGGTCGCCGAGAGCCCGGGCTCTGTAGCCTCCTTACCTCAGTGTTCTCGGCTGCGTTCTCCGCCATTTTCCTCCTTAGGAGCAGGCAGCGGGAGGAGTGTTTCATGCCCATAAGAGCCAGCAAGGGTTTGGTGATACAGAGATAGTAGAGAAAGAGAGAGAGAGAGAGCTGGTGTAGCTTTAAAAGAGAGAACCAGAGAATAGGAGAAAAAAAAAAAAAAAAAAAAACAGCCCCTCTGCTGGAGCGTCAGCCGATACAATCAACCACGGTTGAGTCTTTTCTGCAGTCTCCACTTTGTTTTATTTTCCTCCCTTCTCATCTGCTTCGGATTCCTTCACACAGTTTCAAGTTCTTCTCGCGCACCCGACCCCCTCCCCGCCCCTCTCCACCCGCGCTGCGGGCTCGGCAGGAGGGAGGCAGCCCCGAAGGCTCCGCGGCGGTGGCGGCTCCTCTCCCGGCTGCTTGTAAAGTCCGGCCGGCCGGAGGCAGCCACCAACTCCTCTCAACTTCTGCCGATCGGCTGGGCGAAGCAACACGCTTCCTGCGCGTCTCTCCCAGGGGCTGAGCGGGGTGAGTGGGGGCGGGGGAGGAGGTTCGGTGGAGCAGGCGGCGGCTGGGCGCAGACCGAGGGCCCCCAGCGCCCCCGGGCCCGCCCCCTCCCCGGGCTCCCGGGGTCTCTCGGCCGCCTCCACTCCCAGGCGCTGCGCACAACTTGCGCGGGGGCAAGGGCTGCGCGGACGCTGCAGGGCCGCGCGCGAGGCTCAGAAAAAGCAGGCTCCCGGAGCAGGGCTCTTGCAGGTTCTCAGACTCAGTTCGTGTCCTCCCACTGAGGGCAAGCTCCGGGCAAGACTGGGCCACAGTTGCCTCGTCCGCACCCCACCCCACCCTACCCCCAACTCTGCCGCTCCTCTGCCAATTCCTGGATGCTTCCTTAGCTAATTACGGTTTGGGGAACGAAAGAGTGGGTGTCTGGATGGGGGAGGGTCCTTAACTCCTTCAACACTAGGGCTCAGCGTGGTATCATTACCTAGCCTTCTCTCCCACTCTCCCTGTCCAAGGCACTTGGGGCTCTAAGCCCCTCTCGAGAGGAAGGCACCTGGGTCTCCAAGACCCTCTAGGGCAGGCAGGGTTGGGTGAAGGTGGCAGTCAGATGTGGCTTGGGAAAGAGGGTGAGGGAAAGTCAAGTGGAGGAGCCTGCTCTCATGCTCCCCCTACCCCAGTCTTCCCTGGCAGCCCCCTACCCACACATTTCTCTTCTCTCCCCTCACCCATCCCCCACCATCACCAGATTTTGAAGTCCCTTTTATGGGAGAGAGGGAGGATGTCACGTACCCATTAGGATTCTCTTGATCCTTTTTTAAGGGAGTTTGGGCGGCAGCAGGGGGTGTGAATTTTTATACAATGCATTCTTGTCTTCACTTTGAGAGCTTCTTTTTCCCTGTCTTACTGGCCATCTGTCAGGCGGTGGGAAACAGAACAATGGGGGAGGGGGCCCATTCTTCCCCTCAATCGCAACAGGACACTCAGGCTGACTGACTGCTTGAAAGACAGCTGCACTTTGAAGCTTGCAGCCCACATGTTAAGGGCAGGGACCTCAAAGACCACCTTGAGCATCCTGACTCTCTTCACATCATGGGTGTCTTTATTTGGGGAGATCTGCTCTGAATGCCCTATTTACTTTTATCATCACCTTTGATAGCTAGGAAGTGTAAGCCTGACTGTCCTTAACTAACCTCAGAGTCCATTGAAGAAAAAGGGCCAGCACCATGCTCAGCAGTAAAGATGCCCCCATCACCTGGACCTCAGGCAAAGAGAGAAGACAAAGCAATAAGTGGAGGTGAGAAGTAAGGATGGAGAATGAGAAGGATGCACACACACAGGCTTCAGTTAATGGGAGGTGTGTGTGTGTGTGTGTGTGTGTGTGTGTGTGTGTGTGTGTGTAGCAAAGAGTAAGTTCAAATGAATGACCTTAACCTTCTTAACCTTTTCTTTTCTCAGACCACAGACTTGGATTAGAGTCCAGGCTGAGTGAGCAGAGTTCTTAGCAACACACCTGATTGTTCTCTTTTCTTCCACACTCTGCCATCATGCAGAAGCAGTAGGAGAAGAAATGCAGTTTATCTGAAGTCTTTTGCCCTAACCTCCGTTTCTCTAAGCATCTTGTTAGATATTAAAGATCCTGGGAGACACCCTACCAAAAGCATCTCAGTACTTGTACAATCAAAGAAAATCAGAAAAGGAAGGATCCTCACAGCTCATTGGTCTAATCCTCTTCATTTTACAGAGAGAGGAGGACATATATCTGGTCCTTCAGCAAGAGGAGCATCTGAGACTAGCTCCCCAGCCTCCCGACTTTCAGTTCAACACTCTGCCCCCACTCCACACTCCTTCTGCTTGTGCATCCATTCTGTGACTAACCAGGGAGGAGGGGAGCTGAAACAAGCTCCCACCGAAATAGGCTGCTGCCTGTGCGTGATTATGTTGCTATGAGAACCTCAGTGGGTGTGTTTCCTCCGTTCTCTGTTGAAATCTTTTGCTTTGCTTGGCTTCTCCCCAAGCACAGACACGGCTCCCCTTGGAATGGGGAGTGGAGAGGCTGAGATGGAGAGCTGTATTTTCATGGTGAGATTTTTATGGGGCTGTGAGTGAGGATCCCAGGCCAGGAGAATGGTTCCACAAGCTTCCAAGGGGGCTTGAATGTACAGTCTCAGAAATGGATCCTCCAGCCCCCCTGTTGAGCAACCTTGGAACACTGCAGTGTTGTCTTTGCTCTGCAGCCATCTAATTACAAATTCAAAAGCCAAATCATGATTACTTTAAGAGAATGAGTCTGGGGTGATTTGTTATACAACAAGAGATTACCTGAAACACCTACCTCCTAAAGCGTGAAAATCCATGACACATGAAAAATGCTTGGCACATAGTAGGAATTTTATGGACTGTTTTCTCACCACCCCTACCATTTATATGAATCCAGTCTTTCTTCATCTCTTTTGCATCAGTAGATATCATATTCTTTTACCAGATTAATTGGTTTAAATCATTCCACACAGAACTTACTCCATGTCTCTTATATACCTAGCTCAGTAATGGGCACTAGGCTTGACACAAGGAAACAAAAGACATGGAACTATTAATGAGTTCTTAATTTAGTTACCTTGAATGCTTTGAAAAATACAGAACTTTTATAGAACATTTGAAAAGATTTTGATGGGAAGATAGAAGACATATGAGATGATAAGGGGTACAGAGAGTTCACCAGAGTGTGAGTTAAATGGGTAGTTTGAGATAATAGAACTTGCCAGATAAAGAGGTTCTAAAGACATATTTTGCTTATGGATTTTTCATACAGTAGCCCTTTGATAAAGCAAAATGCTTAGAACAACACTCGTCTAATGGTAAGAGCACAAATATTTTGTTAACATTCACTAGGCTTTGTCTTGGCTTATAAGTTAAACTTTGAAGAGCACTTATAACATGTCATGGACTCTTCCAAATTTACCTTGCTTTTTTATGTAGTCCTTTCAACAACTCATTTAGATACTGTCATTTTTCCCACGTAACTAATGAGGGGAAAAAAACAGAGTATTGCCCGTAGGGTGGAATCAAGATCCAAATCTGAGATGCCTGATTCCATAGTGTGGCTCTAAAGAAGTTGAATAACTTCAGGGAACAAGACAGTGGTTCTCAACCTTGGCTTCACAGCAGGTGAATCCTCTAGGGAGCTTTAAGGAAAAAAAAAAGTTTTAGGTCCACCCCCAGTGACTGATTTAGTGAGGTCTGTGTATCAAGGCTTTTTGAAGTCCCTAATTCTAATGGATAGTCATTGGTAAGGACAGGTGGATATTTGAAGATAAAATGAGCAACAGAAGAAGGTCCCTACATTACAAAAAGGTCTCTCCAAAACCACAAGAACCCACACTATGGAAAGGTCTGTCTCAAATGCAGGTTCCTGAGAGCCATGGAGTAGAGCCATGTTGCACTAATGGTTGAACTGGTCTGCAAAGGCTGGAATGAGTCTCTTGGGGAGAACCAGAATTGGAAAAGGTATCCAGCTCTGTGAGACACCATAGAGGAAGTGCTTCCTGTCACTGGAAGTGTTCCATCCAACTAGTTATTTGGCAAAGATGTTGTAGAGGAATTGCAAACACTAGAAGATTGAGCAAGGCCTTTGGGGTACTACCTGCCCAGGGCTGGACACCCCATAATTGTCTCATCTCTAAGCCTGTGCTGGGACCCCTAGAAGATGAAGACTGTAATAGTTCAACTCTAAGGGTCAACCAAACTTTCTTTGCTGCCTCCCCAAATCCAGTAACCCAGAATCAGGATGCAGCTTTGCTAGCTTCAGACCACGCTGCCTGGGAAGGCTCAGTCTCTGGGTCTTGTCCCAAAGTGGTTGCTGCAACAAGGGGAGATATATAAGAGATGTCACATGGTTTCCTCCCCCCGACACGTAGCTGGGGCTCACATATGGCCACAGCACACTGCAGCGAATCCATGCCTCTCAAGAATCAGGCCATAGCTGTTATCCATCACACCTCATGGCAGCTAACCCAGCAGTGTTCTGAGTTTCTTCTGGGCCAGATGGGAGCCTCGCCAAGGCTGCAGCAGCCCTTAGCTACCTGGCTAAGCTTTCAGGCAGCCCCACACCTGGGTAGTTCTCCTGCACAAAAACAGCAGCAGCCCTATTTCCCCCTAACCCAAGGCCCAATGTTTCTTAAACCGTATTCCAGAATACAACTTGCAAGAGTGCCACCAGTGCCTGCAAAGTAATTTGAGTTTTTCTCTTTTTTTTGGCATTAAAACCAGAATGTTATTTCTTCCTTGCTCTGATAATGTCTGATTAAATCAATTCATTGTGGCTTTGTGCTGCATATGGCACTATTCAGTTTGTTTATTTAATAATATTTGGAAGGCATTTTGTTAGTTCTGTACCAATAGGGTAATCCTTGGTGTTTTATACTTCTGAAAAGTCAAATGCTCTAGCTACCTACCTTTGGTTCAGAGTGAGAAGGACCCAAAAAACATCCATTTTTCTCAATGGCCTATGATTGCACCCAAATGTCTTTGGAGAAGGGGGAAGAGGAATACAGTAGCAGATCCCTAAAGGTACTAAAATATTCTAAAATGCTGTCACAACAGAATTAGATTTTCCTACTTGGTGGGGGTTGTACACTCCTTTCCTCCTTTTCAAATATTTCATAAAGGTTTGCCTTTTTATGGAAAATCTCTCTCGAATCAAAGCCAGCTGGAGCTAGTCAGTCTACCAGTGCAATATCTCAATACATATTTGTTTCTATGAATCCTTACATAGCTATGGCTATGAGCCATGCGTGAGTTCGGCATTCTGGACGCAAAGATGAAAAGATGCATCTCTGCCCTGTTGACACTTATCTTCTGGGAAGAGTTGGTCAAATGACAAACTCTAATGTAATCAGTGCTATAATAGTCTCATATTATCAAGGGTCTTATGATTGGTTCTTAAAGGTTAAATAGAGCTATCATCAGTGGCTTATGGTCATGCAAGCCCTGCAAGAAGTTATCTAGTGACATGCACAGAGAAACCCTGGAGGCTTTAGGGCCTGTACCAGAGCATGGTAGCCTCCCTTCAACTATGGCTCGGGGCACATTCTTTAATCAAGGCACCAAAGTTCTCGTGTGCCTCTGGAAGTTTCACAGATGAGAAGTTTTGTGGTCTCAACTCTCCAAATGCACAATGTGCCAATCACTTGGGTCACAATATATCCAGCGTGGGGCAGATCTTTGGTATTTCACAGGTAGCCCCACCTGAAAATGCACAATGAGCAGAGGTGGCTAAACAAAGCTGTGATTGATGCCATCTGTTTCCTTTCCAGAGCATTTAACCACCTGGTTTCTTCTCTTCCTCCCAGAGGATTTTTTTTAAATTTAAACTTTGTTAGTTTTTTTAATTTAAAAATTTGCCCTTCTAACTCTAAGATAATTTTAACATTTTGCTGTGTGTTCTTTTGCTTTTTGCTCATGCAAATATCTATGACATACTATAGAAATGATCCATAAAGTGTAATCCCAGAAGCTCAGGAGGCTGAGGCAAGAGGATCACAAGTTCAAAGCCAGCCTCAGCAACTTAGTGAGGCACTAAGCAATTCAGTGAGACCCTGTCTTTAAATAAAATACAAAAAGGGGCTGGGGATGTGGCTTAGTGGTTAAGTGCCCCAGATTTCAATCCCTGGTACCAATATATATATTATATAATATATAATATATTTAATATATAAATATATATATTTATAAACACACACACATATTGTATAATATATTGTATATAATTATATGTAATTATATTTTATTATAATTACATATAATTATATGTAAAATTATATACCTATAAAATTATATATAATATATAAAATTATATATAATACATATAAAATATATATGACATAAATTTTACATGTGTGTGTATATGTGTGCAGTTGGTATATGTTATATAGAAATGGAAACATGTTATATACATTACTCAGAAGTTTGCTTTCTTCACTAAACAACGCAGTATTAGCCTCCTTCCAGGTTATTACAGGTAGATCCGAGTTATTTTTGAAAGCTGTACAATGCCTCACTGTATGAATAAACCATATCTTTTTAAAATCCCACACTAATGAACTTTGAAGTTGTTCATAGTTTCCTATTTTTCTAAGCAATACTAAATAATACTAAATAATAAATGTTATTTTACATATACCTTGTGAATGGAGCTTTTATTTCCATTGATAGTTTCCCCAAAGTGGTATTATTTTAATACATATTGCCAATTCCTTACCAATGTGAGATTTCAGGCCCATAGCTGGAATACTTGAAAGGCACAAACCTAATCTTCCTTCCTTTTCTTAACCCAATGTCAAGTTCAAAAACATCTGCTGCTTTCAATGTCTGGAAGATCCATGAAATAAAGGACACATTCCTATTGGCATCAGCCTTCCAAAGCCCCAGCAGAAGTTCTTGAGAGAGACACGGAGACATGGGGTATATTTTGCTAGAGGTCTTTACAGAGAACCTTCCAGATCACTTCCAAATGCTGGATAACAGGACATAAATTTGATGATACCAAGAGATATTGTGATCTGAAAAGCAATAAAGATTTTTTTTTAATTGGCACCAATTTTCTGTCTCTCAAGTAGATCAGCCACAAAAGATACTGAGGGCCAAGCAGGAACCCTTGGCTCCCTTGTCTTCTGGAAGGCTGTGCAGAAGGAGACCCCAGGTTGATAGCAGCATGTTATCTAATAGAAACCCCACAACCAGACGACCACACTCTCTACTCCTAGAAGAGCTTTGTTCGACTCCCTTGATAATAATACTTTGTGTATTCACAGTTGCACATCAACCACGTGTTACCCTCAACTCAAGGAAAACTTACCACTTACAATCTCCAATTTGAGTCTAAGGGTGGTTCAACGAGTGAAGGAGGCCAAAGGAGGAAGAAGGTAAGAGGAAGGAGACATTTAGCAGAGCAAGAGAGAGTGTTGTGGTCAGTCTCTCTATGTGCTAATGGCTTAGTGGTGGTCACTGCCTGGCAGAAGATTGAGAAGACAAGCCAACATAGCTAAGGCATCTAGCACAGTTCCTGGGTCATAGTGTCCTAAGGTTCTAAGACAGGTAAATTTCCTTCCCAGCATCTCTTTTATCTATGCACATGAAATTGAGGTGGAAGGGATATAATGGTCAATTTGAATTGTTGGCTTGATTGGATTATTAGATGCTGGTGATTAAGAGGCTTCTGGGTATGCCAATGAAGTCATGTGGGATAGCCAACTGAAATGGAGACAACCTCCCCAAGCATGGGCAGCACTGTCCAGTAGGCTGATGGCTTGGATGGAATAAAAGTTGGAAGAACAAAGAAGCAGCAGCAGATGCAAGCTTAATTTTTCTTGAATGGGTTCTTGATTGCTGCTGCGATGGGCTGAGGATATTGGAGTCTCGCTTCTTCACTCTTTCAGGGTGGACTCTGCCAGTGATTCTTCAGAAGCCTTTGGTCTCAGACGAGGGTAGAATCATCGATCCCACTTGTTCGGAGGCTTCCGCCTGTAGGACTGCACAGCTGCTAGTTCTTCCAGCTCTCCAGCCTGCAGACGGCCATTGTGGACTATCCAAATAAATCCCCTTTTTATAATTATACTGCCTGTTGATTCTGTTCCTCTAGAGAACCCTGACTAATACAAGGAAGAACATGACATCAGGACAGATCAGGTGACATCAGGTGTGCTAGTTCCATTTCTGTCATTGAAATGCTAGACGAGCTTAGAAAAGTCACTTCACCTCTTTGGGCCCATATCCCCCCCCCCCACCTCCTTGAAAAGAAAGGAGTTTGTCTGAGGCAAGCCCCACAACCCCTTTCTGCTTTGTCATTTTATACATGGTGTAAATTATGATTCCAACCACACTTGCATCGCCAAAACAAAGATTCAGAAAAGAGTGCTCCTTCCTCCTGCCGGAAGAATAAAGGAAAGGGTGGTTCAGTCCTCTTCAGGTCAGAGGCTTGCAAAGGAAGTCTCTAGGCAATGCTGGTTACAGTGTTCATGTCTGGTCTTTCCAGAGGTCAAAAGGAGTTTTGTTCTGTTTGGCGTGTGTGTGTGTGTGTGTGTGTGTGTGTGTGTGTGTGTGTGTGTTTGTGTTTTAATCCTGTTGACTCTAGCAGCCTCAAAGACAGTAAGCAAATAGCCATTAGAGATAGCCATCATTTGATTTCCCCATTTCTCCCTGGGAGCAGAGCTCAAGGGGGAACCAATGCATTTTTTTTCGACAGCTTAGGCTACTGGGCTGTAAGTGAGCATAATCTCATCAGCTCCAATAATCTGTGTCAATATTTGCATGAATAACACAAATCAGCCAATTATTCCAAAACTCACTTCTCTTTGACTCATGTATCATCACATACATACAAATAGAATTTTTACCTGTCCAGTCATTTGTGACTTCAAAACATATTCAAATTTATGTGTTGCTCCAGAGTACATAATGAGGGCCACAGGCGATGCCCCCAAAGCAGCCAGTAGGTGGCTGGAGAAGCTGGCCAGGGTGGTGTTCTTTCCAGAACATGGTGGTGTTCACCATGTGGCTTAATACATCTGTGGGGAAATGAAAATTGATTATGATCCTAGCATAACTGTCAAGCAAAAGTATACATAAAGTAGAGGGTTAGGAGTGGCTTGACTTATTCCATGGTAAAAACTACACAATAATTAAGTGACATTTTAAGATCACACAGGGAAAGAGTGGTTTCTGTTTCTTGGATCTACCAGGTATCCATTTGATGCAAATGCAACTGTGGCTTGCAGAAGCAAGGGCTTCCCTCTTCTGGGATGGTAGTCCTGCAGGCAAATCGAGAAGCTGTCTCCCAGGAGGTCAGAGTTCCTCCCTCTCAGGACTTCACTGGAGGCAGAGAGAGCCTGGTGTCATCAGAATAGTGACTGCAGACTAAGAATGCCCTGCGAACCACACACTGCTAAATGTTCCCTGCACTACCCCACTGAGTCCTCACACCAGAGCCTCAGAGGTTGGTGGCATTCTTATTCCCATTTTATAGATTAGGGACAATGGCTCAGAAAGACTCCAGAATTTGGATTCAAGAGCCAGGTCACACTCATGTCTTCCTAAGGTCACCAGTGGAAAGGAACTAGGCAGACTTGGTTTTAAATCTGAACTCTGACATTTAACCAATTTTGTGACCTTGAACACATCATTTAACTTCCCTGAGCCCCCAAACACCCATCTGCAATAAGAGGCAGGCCTGGTTAAACTGCCATTCTGGTTTGTTGTAAAGTGCCAAACCCAGAACCAGGCTCGTTGTAGATCCCCATAAATGAGAGCTATGACATGTGGCACGCAGCTGGATGTGATGGACTTAACTCAGCAGAGCTGTGCCTGCTGTTAAGATTCTCAGGCACAGAAAAAGTGCACCCCACCCCCAGAGGCCAAAGTGTCTGTCAACCCGGCAATGGATCTAGACAAGCAGCTTCACCTAAGTGGCACCTATCAACCTGTATTCTTGCTGCAGCTATGCCTGTCACATCTGCTTTAGTGGCTTCTCTCAGCGGTGTCACTGTGGGTTGCATAACATATTTGCAGGTATGGAAGACGTTGCTTTTGTTTGTTTGTTTGTTTTTATCTTCTGGAAAATTTAGCTTATACAGGTCCAAATCTGCTATCCAACCACATCAGGGATTGGTTAATGCATCCTGAGCAAATGTGGGATTAATCAGAGGAAGGAAGGAAGGAAAGAAGGAAGGAAGGAAGGAAGGAAGGAAGGAAGGAAGGAAGGAAGGAAGGAAGGAAGGAAGGAGGGAAGGAAGGAAGGAAGGAAGGATCCAGCACTTTTATAAGTGGGTAGTGGTGGAAGAAAGGGGATAATGACATCAGAACAACTCTGCATATATGCCCTCTTTTCCAGCCTGCAAAGATGGTCTTTCCTTCTTTCCTCCCTCCCTCCATTTTTCTCTGTCTATTCCTTCTCCTCTTCCTCTTCCTCACCCCCTCCTCCTCTTCCTCCTCCTCCTTGTCCTCCTCTTCATTCTTGTAACCAATCTATCATCATCCTTTCAAGGATAGTCTATGCTACATTGAGAATAATGTAAACTAAATATTTTTATCTTTTCTTCCTGGCCCAGAAACCAAGCCCTGGAAATTTCAAGTCACAGTTTCAGCCTGGAAGGCTCCTGAGCAAATCTTGCCCTCTTCTTTTTGACCCATTTTGTCTTGAGTCAGAGAAGAGGAAGAGTGGGATACTCCCTTCCTTCTCCTGATTGGATAGTGGAGCCCCTGAAACCATCCTTGTCACACTGCTTTTTCCCAGATGGAGTCTGGAAAGAGACTTTCTAGTCCTATAGAATCTTAGCCTAAACTTGAGTGGGTAAGAAGCAAAACAGATTGGACCAATGAGCAACTTGGACCATTTGTGTCTGTCAGCACCTCAAGCAGGGACTGAATGATCTGAGGTTGCTCTTCTTGACCCCTGTTTGTGATAGACAATGCTTTACAACCCTTACCCATGTAAAGACCCTGCTAAAGGTTTCTAGAGGACCTTTAGGACCACAGCATATGTACTCACATTGAGTCATCCTCTTTGTCTTTGGCTCTTCTTAGTGACATCCAATAACCTTGAGGTTGGCTTGCTGTTGTTCACGTGGATAACGTCCCTCATGAGGACACGGAGGGGTTATGCCAGGGGTGCTGGATCTTGTGCCGAGTATGGTTAGGTCCTACGAGTCTCCAGCACTCACTCCTGTGTTCAGACTGCCGTCAAGCCTCTTGGGAAAACAGTCATTCTGTTACTGGCCCCAACCCTTCCATTTCTCTGTAAGGGCACAAACCCCACTGTTGGGCTAGAGACAAAGGACCTGTCATGCTCTCTGTTGCCTAGGTCTCTTCCTCTGTCTTCCACTCACAATAATAATGCAAACTGCTCCCTGCTTCAGCCATAGACAAAATTGCCCAGAACAGTCCATTCATGAAAACAAAACTTCAGACTGGGGAGGGGACTGGTTCTCACTGAGTCTCCATGCCTGTTAGCAGAAAACACTGGGCTGGGTGTCCTCTGGTGGCACATGTGCTTCAGCATATTGTCCTTCCCTCTGGGAACATTTCCTCAGGCCTGGTGAAGGGAATGTCCCATCAATGCCTCTGGGTCATGTTCTGCCTTGTAAATCTAGTCTGCCCCATAGGGACATTTATTGAATGTCTACAGCAGAGTGGAGATCCATTTCACCAAATATTTCCCCCCTCTTCAATGTGCTCCCAGGTCTCCCTGTCCTAGACTGGCTTCTCCTCCATCCCACCATCACCACTGTTGGGTATCAGCTCTCTTGGAGAAAAAGCCTTCCAGTCTATTAGCCATCAACTCTTGGTGGATCTGTATCTCAGGAGGAAACTCTGGAAGATGATCCAACCTCCAAGTTACAAAAGAATGAATCTCTAATGGTGGAAGGTCAAGCATCAGTTACAGGCTGTTGGGACCAGGATCTTGGAGTGTGAGTTCACCTTACACTCTTTAAAATCATGTTACCCTGGTATGTAAATAGGCTTGAGGGCTTCAGAGGAAGCTTGGAGCTATAGAAAGAAAGAAAAAAGAAATAACTGAACCAAAGTCAGGAGAAGTGAAATTCTTGTCCCAGTTGTGCCATGTCACTGAAAGTCCCAGGACCATGGGAAGTCAAAATTGGGGTAGGGGTTGGCTAAGGTCTGTTTCTATCCTTAATATCCTCTGTTTTCCTGGGTTTCATTTTTTCCTCTGCTACGTGAGGTATTTGAGGAAGCTGAATTTTTGTGGGTCACATTCAAATCTTCCATTCTGTTATTGTGAACCTGGCAGCTGGCATTCAGAGTCAAGATACTGACTGTCCTAACTCTTCAAGCAAGCAAGAGAAAGAAGGAAAGAGTATTGGGAAAGCTTGTGCACTTTCAGGGCTCAGAGTCTTGGGCTTCAGGAATACCCAACCCTACCTACCTATCTTCAAAGTCAGTTTTCTCTGACAAAAGAAAGGAAAACAGGCAAGCTTTCGCTATCACCTCCTCCCCTTAAGGAGCTCAAGTGCTATCTTTAACTGTTTCATTCAAACAAGGTTTGCAGAAAAGGCCTCTCTAACTGGAGATTTATGGAGAAACATGGCCACTGGGGTTGGTCCATTCTCCATGCAGGTGGGAGAAGCATGCAGGTTGGAGGGGTCACATCTGTGGGCCAGTACTTCTCAGGATCTGTTTCACAAGATGGCCCTAAATAATGGCTTGTTCCTCTCCCAGTCTGCCCTTTCACACTCACCCTCCAGCCCCTTTACCACAGTTTCCTCTAGTGCTGAAAGGCTTCCCAATGGGTATATAGTACCCAAGGCATGAATAAAAATCTGAGGGCCACATCCAACACCAACGTGTAACAAAAACTCTGCAGCAGGTTCCAGAACCAAGCAGCTGCTTTATTTATGGGCAAAGATAGAATGAAGCCATGGATGGGCATTTGGTGGTCTTCAAAGGTCAGGGAGAACCCTCATGATTGTCCTTTCCTTAAATTGTAATGGGTTGCAGGGGAGTGGCATAACCTTCCTTGACCAACTGCAAGAAATGCAGGAAAGTGTTTCCAAGAGATACTGTAGTAGCTGCTTCTCTAGGGATATTTTAAATTTTTTACAGCAAAGTCAAGAAGATGAAGAAACTGCTTTAAAATTTGGTCCTGCCTAAGAGCCAGGGAATAGGATATCATGGCTTTGAGGACCCCCTTCTAGGCTGCACAGTCAATGATTACAATCAAAAGACTAAAAAACATTAGCCAAGTTCATGGGGATCCTTGGAACATAATTAAGCACGGTGTCTGGTCTTCTGACCTAGAGAGCCAGGGGTGGGCCAAAGGACAAATGCCCGACTAGGTAAAGGGAGGATCCACAAGGGTTTGTCCCTCAAAGACCAGGATGGCTAAAAACTGGAGAAGCCACCAAGGAGGTACAAACTCGTGCGGGGAATATTAGCCCCACTTGGTTTTCTCAAACATGAGAGTAGGAAGAGGATAGAAATTTGAGGGGGAAGAATTACTTTAATAACATGAATTTTTAAAAAGCTTGCAAACTTTCCTCTGTGGTGGGCCTGCCTAGGGATTCAGGCAGAACCTGCTGTACCCTGACTTAGACTCTGGTACCCTAGGGCAACTCCATAAGCCACCTCTCCCTCTCACTTCTACCCAGGAGGTTTATCAAGGCAGAGCTTTGTGTATTTATCCATGGACTTCCACAGCCTCCTACAATAACTTCCCAAGACTGTCAGGGCCCCTTTCTGACCAGTCTTCCCCCTCCATCCAATAGGGTTGGCACTTCCCCAAGATGCTAGGCCAGTGCACAAAGTTCCCAGAGGCCTCAGGTCATGCTTCCCTCTGCTCAGCAGGGCATACACCTCTTGTTCTGAGCAGTTTATGTCTGCCATTGTACAGCTTCCAATTTAAAAAGCCACAGAGGTATGTTCACTGCAAACTTGAACATTAGCTCTGGGGAGAGGGATAATTGCCTCAGTCTTATCTCACAGCACTCATGAGATAAATTTGAGAATTTAAGGGACAGAAAAATCTAATAGAATGGTGGCAAGCCCAATCAGGTAGCCATCCCATCTTAGGTGCCATACTCATTCCACACTTTAATACTATGAACCCACAAGGGCAGCTCAAGATTAGGAGTGCTTCATTATGGGTACCTGCCATTTATCTTGAGGAGGTGACAGACCAGTTCACTCTTCTTTAACAGTGAACTAATTGAAACAGACTGCCTTGCTTTGCTCTCTTTAAGGCAGAAGAATGTGCAATTAGCAAAGAGTAGGTCCTAGACCCTGCGGCTTTTGTTTTATTTTGCTTTTTTATGACCTTTAGTAATTTTCTTAGTGGGCACCAGTGGATAGTAAATTCTCTGAATCTATGACACCTAACATGACTCCTTTCTCACTTATATATTTGAATGATAGTTTTATTGGGTATGTAATTACAGATTACATATCTTCCAACTTCCAGTTTTGTGCATACAGCTCCATTGCCTTTTTGCATCGAGTATTATCAGTGAGAAGTCAGTTGTCACTCTTATTCTTTTTCCTTTTTACACAATTCTCTGCTCCCCACCCTCCCAGACACCTTCTATCTGGGAATTCCATTTTTAATAGCTTTCTTCTATCTTTAGTATTGCAATGTAACTTGTCATAGGCATTTTCTCATTTATCCTACTTGGCACTTGGTCATGTTATTTAATATTGGGATTTTTGTCTTGTTTCTTTTCTATCCTTTGGCAAATTTTCTTGTACTATTTCTTTTTTCTTTTCTCCTTTCCACCAATGTAATCCTCTGAAACTGCTTGTGGATGGGTGCTGAAATAATGGATACGTTTTCTACATCTCAGCTTTCTTCTTTCCATAATTCTATCTCATGGTCTTTTAGACCATGTGCTCAGACAGAATTCCTGTTTTGTCTTTCATTTCACCAATTTGCCCTTTGATTATATTCACTCTGCTAACCCAACCCATCTGTTAGTTTTAAATTTTCATTGTGAAGGTTTAACTCTAAAGGACTTTTTATGAGTCTGATAGCCATACTTATTTCAAAGTCCTAGTCCACTTACACTATTGATATTTCCTTCTTCCTAATTCCTTTTTTGAGTAATGGGTCTCTCATTGTGGTGACTCCTGGATGTAGGTTCATTTTTGTATTGGGAAATCACTGTTAGCCTGGCAATGGTCGAGGGAGGATTGTTGATGGGGAGAATAGAATACACTATAGGCAGATTTTACTGCTGCCTTTCCAATACAAGCAAAGGAGAGCACCTGGTGTTGGTAGAGTAAAAAAGTAGGTTCTGTAGAAATGGAAATCTTTCTCTTAGGTTGTGTTTGGCTTCCTGGAGCAGTGTTCTGTTCCTGTGACCTAAGTATCCAAGAAATTTCTATTGTCCACTGCCTGACTCAAAGGGGTCAAACAGAGTTACAGAGGAATTCATTTGCCTGCCTGATCTTCCTGGAAACCCAAACCACTTGTCCATCCTGTACTCTGGGCTCCCTTCTTACACTTGTAACTTATTTTTCAGTGGTCCTTCCACAGGAACACTTGGAGCAGTGTTTATCAATCTGATTTTACCTACTTTCTATCTTTCAGGCGTCAAGGACATCTTTGTTTTCTAGCACTCTTTATATTTTGAAAGTATACATTCTGTCATTCCAAGGAATTTTGGATGGGTAAGATTGCCAGTTTTGCTTAATCTCACGTCTTGAGCCAAAACACATGATATGTTCTTAATAAATAGTTGCTGTTTGCAGGAATGAATTTAACTTCTCCTTGTAACTTTTATTTGAACATTTTCCACAGTTGAAAAAGAAATGGTTGAATCACTGACTTAGCAACTAATTTTCAACATGCCTCCCCCACCATTTCAAGTGGATACAGAACTTGGTAGGATCTTTTCCTTGACCCACTCTATTGTCCCAGATTGATAAATTGGGAAAGGACCCTACTATGTTTCATTAATAATAGATGCCCCCCATGGACCAACATCCAACCATGGATTTCAAATCCAACTTTGACACTCTTCCCTAGTATTAGGAAAGTTTGGATTCTTGGGGACAGGATGGGCCTTTGCCAGCACATGAAGGAGATGAAACCAGTCTTTGCCCTCTACCTTTGAAGCTCAGTATACGATCTCATCTCATGTCATCCAAGTAAAATCCAGAGCACAAATTTCTCTTCTGCCATTCATCCTCACCATCCAGGAAGCAATCATAGCCAGCAAATGCACTGTGACTTCCTGCAGAATGTGGAGGGGCCCAAGCTAAAGTCTACAAAATAAATCCTTGCATGGGCTGGTAGGATAGATGATATGGTATCACACATGACCTCATTATGTATACATCTATCTCATGAAGATTTCATCTGATTCCATTAAAGAGCTCAGTTCATCCCTTTCTAAATAATGGGATTGCTTCCTCTCTCAACCCACCCAGGCTCTGTTCTGTCCCCAGGGTCTAGTTATGTTTCATTTCCATAAAGCTTTCCCTGGGGCCTCCCAGACCATGGGGAATTTTTCTCTCCTTTACCCTCCCACAGTATTCTAGACAGTGCCACTCATTTTGACACCTCATCTTACAGAATTTTGTCCTGCGTTAGCCAAAGTTATGTCCAGTAATTCTGCTTATATGCAACACAACTTAAGAGAAAGGAAGAAAAACACTCTCAGAAAGGGAAGGACTAGTTGCCACAATATCCATGCAACAGTCAACCACCAAACCAAAGCTTATTAACCAGGAGCTGAATATAAACTTGTTTGTTCATTAAACAAATGCAGTTCTCTTGTTCCTCCAAGACAAATTGCAGTTTTTATTGGTACCATACCACTGAGAACCTTATACAATGAGAAATGAATGCCAGTACTTTCAAAGGAAGTAATTACCAACAACTAGAGAAAGTTGAACACTGAAGGAAGGGTTGGATTAGGACCAAACCATCAAAAAGAGATGAAATCACGTCTATGAATTCTGTTTTCTGAGGTAGAGGAGAGTATCTTTTTAAAGGCCTTTATCAGAAGTGTTTAAATAAAATGTTTCAGAACTTGAAGGCAATTAGAGAGTCCACTGCAGGAAAATCCAGGCACACGGAGCACCCCATGTCCAATCCAAGATAAAGAAAACAAGCTCAAGCCACCTTCCCCCTCCACACTGCACACGTGCTTGGTCACTTCATAACCAGTGCTTCTTGACCTCCCAACCATTAACTCCAAAGAATGGAGCCATGCCTTCTGTCTCCTTTCTCTTTGGGTGTCCAGCCAAGTAGTGAGCACATAAGAAGTACTTATACATACTAGTTAAATAAATGAGTGAATGAATGAATGAACACACCTCAGTTCCAGTCCCTTCCTCTGACATTTTTAGTTCCACAGCCTGTCAGAAAAAAATAAGGAAGTGGATTTCTAAAACTAAGTTTCAAACTAGGAAGCTTTGTAAACCACAGTTTTAGAGCATCAGTCTGAGGACCCCGTGGTCCTCATGATCACTCCTTTACTTCTCTCCTCACTTCCAGTATTACTATAAGGAAAATCAATTCTCACCTCTAGTCAATCACATTCCAGGCTATTCCCAGACAAAATGTTGCAGGCTAACATTCTCTTCTGAAGTGCTGTCCAATGTCTCTCCAAGGCTCAGGCCTTGCAGGACCAGCTTTTGAGAAGCCCTCCTCCCTCCATCATCCAGATACATATCCCAGTCCCTATTAGCTCATAGTCCTGCTGAATGCTTGAATCTTCACATCCAGAACCCACAAACAGCTACAATGGCTTTGCTGGGCAGAAAGGCCAAAGAACGCAAGGGGTTGCTGTCCGTGCTCCCAGAGCAGGCGGCCTTCAGCTAACTGTTCTGCTCTAGCCCAGCCCGTGGAGGGCTGTGCTCGAGAAGTCAAGTCATTTTGGCAAGGGTTCATCTAATTCACCTTGTCTTTAGACCTCCCTGCACAGCACCAAGGAAAACTCCTCCCCCTGAGGGAGATGGGAGAGGCATCAGATCAGGTGTGTGCTGGTGAGACAGGGAGAAGATGCTTGCTTATTGAAGAGCTGGGAACACCATGGACCCGACAACCAAGTGCAGACCAGCTCGCGGGCACTTCCCTGGTTCACTGTTTATGCCCCTGCCAACAGCAAAACCTAATTCAAGTGAGAATCAGACTCTTGAAAAGAAATGCTCTGCCTAAGACCAGCTGGCTCAGACCACTCCCGCCCAATGAGCCCACACTTCTGGCACCCTATGTGGATGAGCGCCCTCATTCTTTTATAAAGTCCTCTGGAGAAAAGGCTTCAAACTCTCTCGTTTCCAGACACCCTGACTCCCCAGCAAGAAGAGCTGATGCATGTCTAACCTAAGACACTCCCCACAGAGCTGAACCCTTCAAATTGCCTGACTCCCAGTGGGGCTAGAAAACATTTGGATCCCTGCCCTGAAAACTCACAGTGCTGGGAAGGAAGATAAAGCAATTTTTATTGAAGTTGGTCTTAGGACCAGTTACCCAAGTGAGGTCTTCCTTCTAGAACCTAAATACTGCTGAGCATCCAGCCTGACCCCATTTCTTAGCAATGAGAAGAAATGCAACTTTGAAAGCTATAACATGGGGAAAGATGTCTAAAAAGAGAACTCAAGCACAAATTCATGACTCTTGGGCCTTTCGTTCCCCACCTAGCTCACACACCCACGGGATGTGGAAGAGAGCAAATGTAACAAACAAGAGCGTTCTGGGGCACCGGGTTGGTAGCCTGTCCCCTTTCTCCCATCCCTGGTACTTGTGAGGGAGGCAGCCTGGCCTGACCAGCACCGTTCGTTAGAGGGTTCCTTTACTGCTTGGCCTCAGGCAGGACCACAGACAGGGAGGCTAACAATCCGTCTCCACTCCTGCTAGAGATCCAAAGCAGTGAAGACCCCGTAATGCCTAGGAGACGGTACAGATGTAAGCGCCCCTCAGGGCAGAGAGGCCAGTGAGCAGGCTCAACCCAGATGGCAAGGAAAAGAAATCCCTTGGGGATTCCTCCAGCCGCAAACAGACAGGTTCACTGGTAAACTGATGGAAAGTGACACTCAGAGATTCTCTGACCTTCCTGAAAACTGATTTAAAAACAGAATCTAAATCCAGATTGGTGGTAAAGGTTAGTCTTTGCCTGACAGTCCCTGAGGCAAATGTCCATAATCCTCCCAGCCAGCCAAAGTGAGAAACACACTATGTATTTCCTCTAGGGCTTTGTTTGGCACCTCCCCCTCCCCAAAATTTCTCTGCTTCCTACCCCAACTCCCATTCCACCATGGCCTCCACTATCCATAGGACCTCTGAGCCAGCCCAGCACCCTCCATGGCCACTGGATTTGATTGCAACAAAGGGTAGATGAGGGCCAGTGTCTCACATTAGATTTCCCTTCTTGCGGGAATTAGGTACAATACTGAGAGCCACCTGTCTCAAATTTTACAGGTCACATTGCTGCTAGGGGCCCTGCCCTCAGGGAGCTTACAATCTGATGATGGGTTGACAGCCCCTGCTCCTGAGAGAAGAAAAATAAACAAGAAACAATGAGAGCAAGAGTTTGAAAGCCACCTGGAGAGAATGTCCCGTTTCGGTTGGTTCATTCAATAAATGGCTACGGACAGCCTAGCATGGCTGAGGTGCTAGGCTAAGTACTAGGGATATAAAGATAAATAAGACATGATCCCTACCCCCTCAAGATTCCTTGCACTTGGGAAGAACACTTGGGAGAAAGGTCACTGTGAAACCTTGAAGTGAGGACTCTGTGGGAGCATGAAAAACTGTCATGGAAACACTCCGGAGCAGCAAAGAGGCTTGCTGTGCTTACGAGAAACTTCCAGCTGGTGGTTCCTGAGGAGAACCTCAATGATGAGGTGTATGTCCTGCAAAGAGGAGTTACATGGGAACAGGGGATGGGAGAGGGGCTGCAGACATTGTAAACTGGTGGAGGTCAGGAAATGCATTCGCTCCTGGGGAGGACTGGCCCCTCAGGATGGCTGGAACAGAGGGTATGGGCTGAAAGCTGACAGGAAGAGACAGCAGTGGACAGGCTGGGAGCAGAAGCAGTGTGTCGCACTCACTGTGTGCCTACAACTAGCGAGGCACTGTGCTAGAGGCAAAAGGGCATACAGAAGAACAAAGTGGCATAGACGCGACATCTTTTAATGCTCCTCCCTGTACCCTGAGAGACAGGTACATTGTCCTCATTATATACATGAGAACACAGAGGCTCATAGAGGTTAAGTAACTTCCTTGGAGACACACAGCACAGATGCTGCCAAGTTTTGAACTCAGGTCAGAGTCCTATTCCTTGTGCTCAGGACCACCATGTGATGGAAAAGGCCTTGGACACCCCATTAAGGAGTCTGTACTGTATTCTGAAGGTGTTGGGGAAGCTCTGGAGAATTGTACGCAGGAGAAAGGCATGAGCACACCTGCATTTGTAGGCTTTTGTTCTGGCAGCTGTGTGTAGAGTGGACAAACCCACAAGGCAGGAAAGGAGGTGGACAGCTGTAGCAAAAGATGCTAGGGGTCTGGAGTAAGGTAACAGCAGATGAACAGGAGCTCCACAAAATAGACAGGACCAGAGAGGAGGCTGGGTGTGGATGTAAAGGAGAAGGAACCACCAGAGTTAAGGAGGAGGGGCCCATGTGTTGGTTGATTCGGCCAGTTGGGTGGTTGGAGACAGTATTTACCAAGACAGGAAGTAGAGGCAGAAGGAGCAGATTGTGGGGGGTGGAGGGAGAAGTTTCGCTGTGGGGATAGCCTGGGTGACAGATGGTTGCACAGCCCTGGCCCTCAGGAATACCACCTGGGTTTTAGATCCTAATAGGGAGTCATATCAACAGTAGTTGCACCTTTCAAGAAAATCAACTCCCCCAAAGAGACCACAGTTGATTGGAAATGCAGACAGCCGCCTCCTGGAGACAGGAAAGCCCCCA
This sequence comes from Geosciurus inauris, assembly GCA_004024805.1. Lineage (NCBI taxonomy): Eukaryota > Metazoa > Chordata > Mammalia > Rodentia > Sciuridae > Geosciurus > Geosciurus inauris. The sequence continues at coordinate 30,062 of PVHX01007710.1, forward strand.
ATCTTTCAGTGAGGTGACAGAGGAAGAGGATGTTAGGAAGGACCCTGGAAAAGATTATCGAGAGAGACAGAAGGGAAGCAAGGAGGCAGCACCATCAGGAAAGTGGAGGCAGGAGAAAGTTTTGGGGATGGAAGGCCAATGGCCTCCCCTTTAGAGGCTTCTGGGTATGTGAGGTCTGAGAAGTAGAGTCCACTGGGCTGGACACAGAAGTCAGCAATGATTTCAGTTCTAGGAGGCTCTCAGAATGATCTCGGGGCAAGGAAGGGACTGTGAATGTCATTGTGAGGGTTGAGAAGTGAAGGGGCAAGGACACCACATTGAGAATAAATATAAATGCAGACAAGGCTTTCAAGAACTTTGACTGTAAAGAGAAGTAGTGATAGACCCATGCTTCATAGGGACTGAGGGTTGAGAGAGGGTTGGGCTGGAATTTCTTTTGAAAGAGCCAGGATCATGCTGAGATGCTAAAGGGAAAAAGAGCTGGTAGTGAAGGAGAGAGTTAAGACAGGAGAGTCTTAAATGGGAAAAGCCCCCTATGGAAGGGTGAGGGGAGAAGAAGGGTCTATGGGGAGAGATCAGCTTTGCTCAAAAGAAAGAACCCTCTAGCATGTTATGGGAAGAGAAGCTGTCAAGACGAGTGGGTCAAAGGGGACCAGCAAGTGATAAAGTTCCACCCCATGAGGAACCTGAGTCTCACCTTGGAGAAGAGGGGGAGGTGGCTGGGAGTTGGGGTTGTGGGGTCAAGTTGGTAGGAAGCAGGCTTAGGAGACAGGTGAAGGCTGGCAACCTTTAGCATGGAAAGCAGAACACAGAGCTGGCTGGACACCACAGAAGGACCTTTGCGCAACACTGAGGACTACGCAAAGGTCTCAGTGATCTTGTGCTGGCCTAAATCCACCAGGTTCTGTGATCTTGAGCAGCTCTCAACCACCCAGGCAGGAGCAGAGAAGGCATCGGGCTGGATAAGAGTCAAGAGTCAAGGTTAATTTTGTGATCCACCACATTGGGTTGAGGTACTGCAGTGGTAGGTGACACGATGGGTCATAGAGAAGCAAGTGAAGATCCTAGAGGAGCTGTTGGCAGTCTTGAGAGAAAATGGAAAGACAAAGTCCTTGATATTGGTTGAGGCCTCGAGGTAACAGCTGCAAGGACAAGAAATTGAGATGAAGAGATCCTAGCATATCAGCTTCAAAAGGGGTAGCAGTTCTGGGTTGGGAGAGGGACCAGAGCCATTTCCCTGGAGTGGGTGCTGCTGATTCTTAAGGATCACAGCACTTGGTATGGAACTGTCACATTTAGCATGAGGCCATCCATGGGGCTTCTCTGGGCATCCTGTGCCTTTCTCCTGCCCAGACCCTCCACTCCCCACACCACATCACAGACTCAGACCGGAAAGGTCTGCTTGGCAACAAATCAGCACATGTTGGACTCCAGAGCTGCATCTTTAAGACAGGTGAGGCCTAAAGCACCAGGACATCACTCCTGACCTCCAACCAGAGGCCAGGCTCCCAGCAGCTCAGCATCCTCTCCTCCTTGTTCCCCTCTTCCTGTTCTTGGGTCCTGCCGGCTCTTGGCTTTTGCCCCAAATTGATGCACAGACTTAGACTCTGACTCTAAGCTTATGTGCCCCATATAGGTTTTGGCGCTGCAGGTAGTGTTCCCCTCACATGGGATGCTGGTCTTCACCAGCTCTTCCCCAAAACCTGGCTTCTGGAACGCAGCCCCACCTGCCAGACTTTTCAGCCTCGCTCTAGTTGCACTCAGTGCTTCAGTCTTGGCACTGCAGTCTAAGTCCCTGGGTGGTGAAGACCAGACATGCAGCTAGGGGATGGGCCTGCCCTTCCGTAAGACCCACAGTCAAGTGGTGAGCGGTGATGTTCCCACAGGCCTGAGCACCCAAGTCCTCCACGGGGAGTGAGCTGCTCCTGCCCATTCATTCATCCATCCAGTCATTCATTTATCAAACATGTAATCATGTACAAGGCTCCAAATACTACCTCAGAACTCAGAATGATTCAGCTTCACATAAGAAAGGGAAAGGTTCAGACGAGCCGAGATGTCAAGTGGACTGGGGCACAGTGGAGCCCCATGGCTTAGAGCAATCTGTGGACCACCTTCTGTAGCCAGAGAGAACTCCACAAACCTGTCCCCTTTTCTTGTTCTCATTTTCAGAAGCACTAAAAGGGAGAAAGACAAAGACATTCACTGCACCTGAATGCAGAGAACTTATCTCAGGAGAGTGCCACGGCCATGGCTATCTCCCACATGCACCATTGAGACCCCTCTGGGATCTTTTCAAAGCAGCCTCGTCCCCTGAGAATGCTTCAGGACTTGTATTGCTGGGATAAGACAGCCATGTCTTAGGAGACCTCCTCTCCCCTTATCCAACACTGGCCTCCCCGGCACCCCCACTGGCTCTCAACACCACCAACAGTCCCAGCCACCCCACCTGGAACAGCAGCCACCCTGTGTGAGTCTGCTTCTGAGCTACAGCCAACTCAGCCAGCGGGGGTCCAGCCAGAGGCCCAAGAGGTGGCCTAGCATGAAAGTGGTTACTAACATGGGCCATGGTGACAACAGGTCTCATCCAAGTCTCTCGAGAAGTTCGTATGTAAGAGCAAAGGCAGCTGGTAGTGTGACTAGAAGCTAAAAGACACAACGAGAGAGCCACAGGCAAGCAGAAGCCATGAAGAAGCGGAAACTGCATGTTGGTGGAGGGTGGTGGGGACACTCAGTTGAGATAGAGACAAAGGAGCCAGAGCCCGTCTGGGTGACGGAGGAGCTCCATCTTATGGTGCAGCCAGGCCACCGCAGAGCCAGGGTCCTATCCTGGGCTCTGGAAGCCAATCTGCCCTCACTGTTTATGGTATCCTGAGGACTGGGGGCCTCCCAATTTCCAGACACATCCTTACAATAAATCCCCATGAATTAAGGTAACTCGCGAGGGTCTGTATGGTCTGGGGAAAGCATGACCAATGGCCACACTAGCATTTGACTTCTGTTCTCTCCACCCTCCCCTTCTTCCTCCTGCCAAGAGTCTGGCAGAAGACCCAGGTCACGGATTCAGCCATTGGAGTAAGGCCTCCATCAACACCTTTTGGCTCTCCTTGAAGGAATAATCATTTCTTCTGCTTTCATGACTCCCACTCAACTTGGTTACAGTCTCCAAGAACTGAGGACACCAATCACCATCGTTTCATTTTCAGCCACTGGGATTCACCAAGCATTGACTCCTGTGGAAAGACACTACCTCAAAGTGGGAGTGGTCCTTCCAGAAGTATCTTTTTCAGCAGCAAATTTGAATTCTGTTTTTAAAATCTCCAAAATATTTATTTTAAAATGCAGGCCCTGTGTCCCGAAGCCTGTGGCGAGTAGGAACCCAATGTCCCTTGAAATAGCCCTGCGAGTCCCCTTAGCCCCTCACTTGGGTTGCAGGGACATTGAGGAAGGGTGTAAATGGAACCTTGGGAATAGGATGCCTTCTGAGTGTGCTGGGTCCCCGACAAGCAAGGGCTTCTGCAGGGTCGTCTGCACTCCTGTCTCGTCTTGGGAATATTTCCATTTATGGAACACTTTCTTTGGGTTACGAAAAGGGCCAGTTCCAAACAGACCTCACTCTGCTACGCCTAGTTAAAACACCTCCCATCTGTCCCCTTTCCTGCCATCTTAGCTCAGTGCTGTTCTCAGGCCTGAGTTAAGAGGAAAAGTCAATGCAATTGGACCATTCACCATGAGCTCCCGAGTGCTCAGGGGACTAGGGGATGAGGTTGAAAATTCCAACTGAGCCACTCTCCCAGGGTGTCGGGGGGCCTGTGGGGATGTTTGCCTTTTCACAGATGCATGAAGCCATCTCATTCCCTGGTTTCTCTGGGAAACGAGCTGTTTCACCTTGTTAACCTGGCACCAGAAGTTTTAATATTTCTTTAAAAGGCTGGTGATTTTGAAATCTTTTTTAACAAATGTATTACTTATGGCCTACTCCTCTGCCTTCTTAAACTAGGCATTTTGAAGGTAACTTAACCTTTCCAAGCCCACTTGCTTAGGGTCATTATTAAGAAGAGCTGTCATTGCTAGGGACATAATTCTCCCCAGAGTGCAGGGACTGACTGTGTGTTAGTCATCTTTTAATTCCTCAGCACCCAAGCCAGCCTGGGGCCCAGCAGGGATGGTGGGCACTTGGCTATGGCACTGGCAAAGCCTTCCAAGGCTGTGGAACAGGAAGCTGGCTGAGCGTGCTCCTCTGGAGGGCTGTGCTCTCTGAGGGAAGCTTCCCTTAGTGTCTTCTGGATCCTCTCTTGCTATCGGGCTTTCAACTTGCTATACCTTGAGGCTCTTCTTTAAAAATATTTTTTATTAAGATATAATTCACATATCCTAAAATTCAATTGAAAGTGGTTTTTAGATACAAAGTTGTGTGACCATCCGACTATCTAATTCTAAACATTTTCATCACCTCCAAAAAAAAAAAAATCCCATACCCATTATTGTGATTGTGGTCTAATTATTCCCCAAAGACCATGTGTTGAAGACTTGGGTGCCAGTCCGTGGTTCCACTGGGAGACAGCGGGACCCTCAAGAGGTGGGACCTAGTGGCAGGAAGTTAGGTCACTGGGTGCGTGCCCTTGAAGGAGATATGGGGACCATGGCCCCTTCCTGTCTTTGCTGCTTTTGCTTCCCAGCTGCCATGAGGTGAGCAGATTAGCTTCACCATCTGCTTCCTGCCAATATGTGCTGCCTCACCACAGGCCCAAAGCAATGTGACCAAGCGACCATGAACTGAAGCCTCTGAGAAAATAAAGTTTCCTTCCTTATAAGTTGATTATCTCAAGTACTTTGTTACAGTGATAGAAAGCTGACTAACACATCCATTGTCACTCCACATCCTCCCTCCACTAGTCCTGGCAGCCACTCATCTCCCTTCTGCCTCTCTGGACTTGCCTCTCCTGCACTTTTTCATAGAAATAGAATCATGCTCTCTGTGGTCCTTTGTGTCTGGCTCCTTTCATTTGTCATAATGTCTTTCAAGATCCATCCATGTGGTAGCATGAAGCCTACTAGATTCTATTCTTCTTACTCTCACTTCTGAGAGCTTCCTTCACCATCTTTCTGCATTTCTAATGTCCTATGAGTATGAAAACCAAACTTTCAAGAAAAGCATGCAAAACAGTATAGATAGGTTTTGTGTAAAACTGAGTTCTAGGAAAATGTGGAGGCACTTGGGGGCTTTTATTTCACTTGCTCAGAAATGTTGCCTGCTTGCTTTTAATATCTTTGTTATTTTCTCAGTGGCTAAGTATTCCAGATAAGTTACTCCCAGATGAGAAAAGCATCAATCTAAGAATCTTTTGCTTTCTTTCCCTTTTGACAAGTACACACACACACACACACACATACAGAGAGAGGGAGAGAGAACAAAGAAGCCAAGTAATTTGTACAAACAGGTGGTATATGTGCCACTAAAAAAAATTCATAACAACCTTCTCTACTTCGAGTCCCCCATCAGTACTTAAGAATTGGTGTGTGTGTGTGTGTGTGTGTGTGTGTGTGTGTGTGTGAAAATCAAGAACTAGTCTGACATTCACAACTAAGCCTCAGTGTTGGTAGGAGCTCCCTTGAGCACCACAGACAAGGCATTCTGTGTTTTGTTGGACACAGACAATCTCATGGACCCCACCATCAGAGATGGTTACTCTGGGACCACAAAATGAAACCAAGAAAACACTTATCTTGTCTGAGCTGACAAAAAAAGAGGTCATCGTGCAACTCACAAATCATCAACCGTCTCCCCATCCCAGCTGATACTGATGATGGAGCTTCTCCAAAGAGCAACTTGAGCCTTGCTCCATCCCTCTTGCTTTCTAGATAAGAATCACTGACACCCACAGACATATCATCGTCCTGCTTACTGAAAATACCCAACCCAAAGGAAAGCCCCACGCTTCTCAAACCCTCCCCAAACCGCCAGACACAAGCCCGTGTGTGCGAGAAGTTCTGGCATCGATGGAGTGCCTTTTTCCTTCTTGCAACGAGTCCATAAGAACAGCTCGGTTCCACTGCTGGTGTGTTCGTGGTGGTTCTCAGCTAGAGAGTGTTGGTAGAAACAGAGGTTGCACTGCAAAGCCCACTGAACCAAGAAGCCCTCCTTGAACCAAAAGATCATCACCTGGTGATGGCATTCATTGCCATCCAGTCTTCTAATGACTGCTCCTATCCCTATCTGCTTGTCTGATGCATTAGGTGTCATCCGTAAGTCAGCAGGAAGAGTGCAGACCTAGCCCTAAGAAGTCAACCTGGAGCTGGTCTCAGGGACTGTGGCGTGCAGAACATCCCCTGACCAGCATCTTTTGGGATCAATTTTGCCCCAGGTCACCATTTCAAAACTTTATGAAGGCTTTCCCCTTGGTCTTATTTTTGTGCTGTGGCATCAAAAGGATTTTTGACTGACCACTTATTTTTGACAATCTGCCTTTGACCTTAGACCAAGCTCCAGGGACAGTCTCCTTACAGATGGCCAAGGTTTCCCTAGGGCTTTCTTCTTCTAAATTGGCACTCCTCTGGGCCCAACACCTGAAGTTTTCAGACTTTCTCCCTATCATGCTACCTCATCTTATTTCATTTACACAAGTCCTTAAGAGGCAGTTTGGAAGTTCAAGGGCCACCATGAGGGAATTTTGACACAAACAAGATTGTTCATTGGTACCATGCGGCAAAAAGTGAAGGAACCCTGAGGAAGACAGGGTTTGTCTTGTCTAAAAGAGAGATTATTTTGTTTAATGGAGGAGCCACAACCCTCCTCCTTTGTTACCTTACTTCAGGGATTAACAAGCGTTGGCTTTTTATCACATAGCTTGATAAGACAAGGGCCCAAGCCAATGTTGATGCAGTAGCTTTTGAGCCCCTATGTCAAAATCCATTTTTCTTCTAACCAACATTTTGTAACTCTCTCTATGGAAAGAACATTAAGCCTTATGGTGATAATTTCCTATTGGAAACCAGTCTCCCATATTTTTGCTTGTTTGTTTCTTTCCCTCTTTTATGTCCTCTCTTGAGAAACTGCAAAGATAATTGGAAAGAAACCTCACTGTTGTGTGTGCATTCTAGGACTACCTAGGGTCCAGAATAAACAGTCAAAAAAGATCTAACAAGAAAGTCATTTCACTACATTTCTTTTTGTGGATGTTATACATAATATGTATAGCCTTTGTAAACAATATTCGTGAGGTAAGAAAATGTGTTAGCTCCAAGATTCAAAGATTTTGACTCAACTCAGAGTCTTTAAATAATCAGTTTACCATAGATAGATAATGCCCCCACAATACCTTGCTTTGAGCAAGACCAAAGTTAAAGTTCCCATGATTCGAACTTCTATGTTTTCTGTATTGGTTTTGTAAGTTACACTGTTGAAAAATAAAAGCTATGTCAATATAAAACTATACTTAACTAACTGAAACATCAGTAATGGCTTGTTGGGAGGATCTGCAAAGGCCCTTGAGGTTTGGGCTCATACCCAGCCACCTGTTGCCTAGTTGTGTGCTCTGAGGCCCTCTGTCTTCCCAGCGAGCCCTCCCTTGCCTTTACCTTGTTCATTTTCACTCTCTTTGGTCTTCAGCCACTTAAAAAATAAAATTTTCATGTGGGGTTTTCCCCCCCAATGTTGGTTACTGTCTGAATTTAACTCATCATTAACAAAATTTAACCACTCTCCTCCCTCTCCTCCAAACCCTTGGGAAAGTAGATTGCCTTCAACAGTTTCCTTCTGGTTCTTGAAGTCCCTTGCAGCATCAATTGAAAACTTGGGTCTTACAAATTGCATCTTGACCCCACATCAGTGAGATGCTCCTACGGAGGGCCATGACAATCCTATTGGCCAAACCCCGCCCGCCAGGAGTGGGAACTTGCATGGGATCTCTTTGAGCCACAAGAGCCAGCCTGTTCTTGGAGGGACTTTTTAATTTTACTCAGTAAACCTGCCCATCTTGAAGGACCAAACTTTGGCTCATTCCTGTTGTGCTAAATAATGCCTTTTCTCCCCTATCCACTTGGGCACCACCCTCCCAGGTGCTACTTTTGTGGACATGAGGCATAAACATAAACACATGGGACAATTAGGAGAGACCATCACGTTTCATATGACTGTCCCCACACTGGATCTAGTGTCCCTGAAAAGAATATTCAGAAACCTCCAGAAGAGGCAACTCAAGAGCCCTTGGGAGAATCCTTGATGCTTATCCTGGTAGCTACAGTTCCCATGGTGGGCATTAATACAAGTGGAAAAAGGTCATCTGAATTGGTCTCTGACCATAATGGATTGCATAAATGACAACTTCTGCGGTAGAAATTTAGCAAATCAGTTTAAATTTCATTAGCTAGTGTTGGCTAATCACATAGTGCCTCATTTCTCCTTAGGTCCTCCTCCAAAAGAAATGTGTGTACAGCAACACGTCTTGCTCTCCCCATTTTCATAGTACAGTGCAAGTATGTGACTGAGTAAAAGCCCCCCGACTCTCCTAAGCAGACCCACGTGGGATCTGGAACATGTGGTTCACTGAGTTTTATAACGGAGGTCTCTTGGCTTTGAGGACTCTTATAGGGACAAATGATCCTTTTATTTCTAATAAGTCACTTGTGTTACAGTTGGCTAATCTGTTTAGTCCAGTATCTTTAACTGTGCAGCCATTGTCAAGCCAGAGAAGTCAACAATTCACCCTGCGACAAAAGAACCTATAGTCCAGCTATACATTACATTCTCCGGACACCCTGGCAATCCTGATCAGCAATAATTTAACAGTAGTCAAACCTGGAGGCCAAAGATTAATTCCCACAGCTTGACTTTGTTTCCGTTGGGCCAAAAGAAGAGGTCTTTGGACAGAGAACATTTAGATGTTCGTTTGTCTATTTTTTTTTTTTTTGGACATAAATATGTCACTTGCACCCTAGTTCACACTGCTAACCTATATCAGGGTTAAACTCAGGGCCACAGATCTGGTTGGGGTTCTGAGCAATACTGCATCTCATCGCAGTAATACTGCATCTCAGAATCAGTGAAAGGAAAAAGAAATATGGGGATCATCAGACTTTCCATGCCAGAGGTCCAGCAGTCTTGCCGAGGCCCATAAACCCACAGAATGTCAGAGTTCATCCAATCTAAAGGCTCAGTTTACAGATAAGGAGCCTCAGGCCCAGAAAAGTGACTTGTTCAAGGTCACACAGCAAATTAGTGGCAATGCCCAGACTTCCACTGAGATTGCCAGAGCTTGGGGCACACCTAAGTCTAGCCTTAGACAATAGGTGCCTTCATCCTTGGTCCCCAGAGCACACTGGGAACTTTTCGTTTCAGTGTCCTTCCTCTTAGCAAGAAGCATGCTTGTGCCAAGATGGCTCGTGCCTCCCTTGCAACCATGTGGCATTTCTCTCTTAGCATTTCAGTTACAAGTGTCCCTATTTCTTGTGTCCAAATCTATCTCCACTGCAGACAGGAATTGCAAAAGAACTCAACTCTGCCACTAAAATGCAATGTCATCCATGCTACAGAAAGTGACAGTAGGGAGCAGCAGACATATAAGCAGAAGGGCAAGCCCCCAAACTGCTGTCCCCTTTTGAATAGTCTCAGGTCATCCTGAAATCACCCAAGGAATTATTTTCTAAGTTTCTTTTCAAAAATGAAATTTCAAATTTCAGAATCTATTGACAGCCAGACAATCATGCTATCCCCTTGCGTACCCTCAAAGCCTCTATTATTCCCTATGCCTTCAAAAAAGGTCACAGATCCTTAACCCACCATCCGAGGCCACCTGTGACCTGGTTTAACTCTACCTCCAGTAGCAGTGCCTACTATTTCCTTTGCAGCCATTCAATCTCCATCCGAAAGATCAAATTTCCTAGCAATAACTGCTTCTCCTCCGACCTCCACACTGTTATCTCCCTCTTGACAAATCATTCTCTACCTAAGTGCAGATCCTGGGGTGTATATATATATATATATATATATATATATATCCTTTCTCCCCTTAAAGGAATGGCTTCGAGTTATCCCCACCTAGCAGAGAGCTCAGCCCACTGTTGCATTGAATAAAACGTGAGTAAATGAATGAGTATGTGCTCTGAAAAATGATGTTTACCCTCCCCCACTTGCTGCCTGGGAAGAATCAACTACTACAGAAGAGAAAATAGATAATGTCCTGAGATTTTCCTCAAGTGAACATAAACAAAGCTCAAATGAGATAGCAAGTTGAAGCAAGTGTGACACTGCTTATTTTTAGGGTGTCTTTTCTTAAGAAATACTGAAGACTAGGAAACATTGCATTCGGGGTTGAGGGGAGGGTACCAAGCATCTTTGCAGTTTGTGTGCACTTTGTAACCAGGATTCATAGCTGGTGAAATAAAAACCCCTTGTTGCCTGTATAATTTTGTTCCCTTCCTTGACTGCTTTAAAGAGACAAGATGCTGTCTGCATCTTTCCCAGTTGATGCTTCTATTTGTTTGCTTTCTATTTCTGAACAAAAATCACTTGTGGCTAATATTGCTCTCAAAGGTTGCGAAGGATCCCTTCACCTTTGTTCCATTCACTTGTGACCAAGATCATCAGTGTTGCTAATGGAGGGCCCCTCGGGCCCATATCTACTGAGAATAAAGCAGTAAGTGGTGGGTCTAGTTAAGTTAAACACAGGTAAGATCAGAACCCTAACCTTTCTAAGAGAATCATAGAGATTCAAGGATTTACCCTGTGCATATAATTGCCCTAGGCAAGAATGTGGTACCAACCATCCCAGGGGTATAGATCATCACCCTCGAAGGGTGTTGAGAGCTCTTTACAGTTTTCTTATCTTTTTCCTGATTATTCTCCCTCTGAACCACTAAAAAGAATCCTGTAAGATAGGAGTAAATCTTTCCAGAGCACAGCTGAAAAGGTTAAATGGCCTGTCCTAGAGCACACAGCTTGCTGAGGGCCAAGGGGAAATTTTTAATCTGGTGTTTTTCCTTCGATGCTGCAGTGAACCTCTGCTAGAATTTTAGAGAAGTCCACCTTCTTGACGATTTGGAGAAAAAGCAACTATAACCTTCCTTGATAATTTAATCTACCTAACAATCTTCAGCCTAGAGAAAATCTTCCAAAAGTCCAAGACAGATGTATGAGCTGTCCTGTGAGTGCACGCATTCACCCATCAGCCATGACCTTCAATTTAGAACTAAACAGGAATTCTCAGGACAGCTTTTTTTTCCCTTCCCTTCCCTTTCTGAGTCTTCCTTTCATGCCCACTTATGATTTAGGTTTGTCTCCAACCTCCCAGATGGCTCTGATCTTACCATAACCAAACCCTGAATCCTAGGGCTTTTCTTTGGCTAATTTCACTCTTTCCATACACGTCTTCCCAGACTTGTACCACTCACCTCCCTCCAAAAGGGACTGGATCCCTGAACTTGTGCAGTGATGAATGTTTTCCATGTCTTCTCCATCTGCCTGCACCTATGTTACAAGATCTCTGGGGACAGGACTAGCAAGTCTGTCTAATAAATACATTTATTTGACTTAAACTGGTTTATACCATTCAGCCTGCAGGCACAGGATTTCAATGCTTTTCCCATGTTGGTTGCAGTCAGAGGACTGCTGCCCCTTGTGAAGCACTTTGATTTCCTTGCATGTACACCCTGTCCTTGGCTTCTGTCAGCAGCTCCTTATAGGACCAATCCAGACACTCATTAAAACAAGTAAAGGGGTTCCTGGGGGGAATGAATGAATGGGCCCAACTCCTTCTCTGTCTTATACGCAGACTCCACATGAGAGGACTTCCTACTCCAAGATAGCAGGGAGGCTATTTCCGAAGAAAGAGGAGCTCCTGTCTGCTAAGGGCATGGTTCTGTCCAATGAGGTCAGGAGAGGGCTGTTGGCAGCTTCCGTTAATTCCGTTGGGGCAGGCAAGTGGCAACTGGCAGTTAGTTCTGAGGTCGAGCTGAGGATGATGGGATGGGTTTTTAAGTGAACAGTTGGCCTTTACATCATGAGCCTACTTAAGTGCCCAAGTAAATGGAATACCAGGGAGAAGGGACATTTGCAAATAATGCCAAAACCTCTTGTTAGTCTTTGGCTTCCATATCCTTCCCAGGAACTTTAGCCCAAATGCTAACCAACTTCTCCATCTCTTCCCATTGTACCATGGTAGAGGTTCCTGTTGGTAGGGCAACAGGGGAGAAATGGGGAAGATAAAGGATTGTAATAATTACCGTATGTAATCTACCAAAAGCTTTGTTGGAATTAGATGATGACTTCCGAATCTGACTTGGACTTGCTAGGTCAGTGACCATGCTCAAGAATTGACAGAGGAGGTATCTAAGAAATGCCAGTTATATGGACAAATAAATAGCTAAGTGAGTTTCTATCCAAGCCTGAGAACTTTCTTCACCTGTACAAAAGCAAAACCCTGGCACCCTCAGGTCAGACCTACTGGGAAAATCCAGTCTCTCTGCTGAGTGAAATGTCCTCATCAATACAGGGAATGTCCTTCTTCCTTTTCTTGCTTTCTCTTCCACCTTGGTGCTAAAAACCCCATCAAGGTCAGTCATCCAAACAGCAGGACATAAAACAGCCATTCTTTGTTGTGGCCATGTGGAAATCTCCGGGGAATCTGGCTTCTCACACTGTTGATCCACGAGCCATGGTGGTAACCAGCTTAGGTTCGGAAATCATAAAACTCCAGATTTGAATCCTGGACCCTCTTACTGGATGTGAGACTTTGGGCAAATTACTTAACCTCTCTAAACCTCCATTTCCTCAATCTGTAAAATGGGGATAATATTGGGTAAAGCACTAAGTGTCCAGAAATACATTCAGTGCTCAATAAATGTTTACCTTTATTATCCCCACACCCTATTCTACCATTTCTTTCTTTCTCTTCCTCCCCATAACCCCTAACTCCATCATTGCCTATGAATAGCCCAAGAGTAGAGTTGTCAAAAAAACTGGGCACAGAGATTATTTACAAGCCACCATGGCAGCTGCCTCATTTTTGAAATGTGCAAGTAGAAGCTGGTGATGTCCCTAAGCCCATATAATTTCCTAGGGATGACGGGGGAGTACATTCATAAAGTAATTCTTGACCCTTTAAAAGAAGACATGTATTTCCCCCTGCCAGGATATCTCAAATACCTAGATTTAGAGAATCTAGATTTAGAGAATCGCCTGTCCAATGAGTGATGTCACCCACATAGCAGGTATAACCAAGAGTCTAGATCTATAAAGCCACTTCTTAGCATCTTAGTCCCTTCATAGGTAAAACGAAGGGGTTGGACCAGATGATCACTGAAGAATCTTCAAATTTCAAGATTTCAGGTTTAAATGGTTCTATGATGATCAGAGAGGGGTCATAAAAAAGTAAATTCCACACAACTTAATCTCCGTAGGGGACACTTAAAATGTTTTAATTTGAGGTAAACTATAAAGCGTTATAGTTTGACGTAAATACAATGGCATGGGTAGGCCAGAGGGTTGGGGACTCTCTCAAACTCATCCTCAGTACCCAATGTGGCATCTGGAGTAGTCCCATTTCATCCTGACTCCAGCTCTGAAGATGCTGGGAGAAAGGTACAGGAAGCCCTGGACTCCCTCTACTCCCTGACTGGCAACTCCCAGGCTGAAAGGGAGGGTGGGGGAAGTTCCCAAGGTCTTCCATCACTGCTGCAGATGCTGGCCAGGGCCCTCCCTCCACTCCTCTCCTCTCTGCTCTGCTTCCTGCTCAAACTGTACCCTCACTCCAAACTGTCTCCTGCCTGTGAAAGGTCTTCTTTGACAACTTTCGTCACGGATCTTTGCATGTGATGTGCGTACATCTGCAGATAGGAATTAAGCCCTGATTTCAATTATGTGAAGAGAAAAACCACAATGGCAGCATTTGCCACTGAAGAAGGCTTTCAGGGGATGCACGCTGTGTTCGCCTGGGATGTTCCTATGGTAGTTTCCTCCACCATCAGGAAAAGCCAGCTTTTTCAATACTGGCTTGAAGTCACGCCAATAGGTAGGGGAAAAACTTTTCTAGCCATAAGGGAAGGCTGGGGAAGGGGATATGGCCCATCTCTTCCATCCAAAAGGGAGCATGGAAGAACAGTGACAAGCCCCAGTCTGGAGTTCTCCCCAACAGGGAATGTTTTCCTATTTCTAATTAGCCCAATCAGTCTCTGATTTCTAAAATAAGGCTAAATCCAGAACCATTTAAGGAATGAGCTATCTAGCTAAAAGATGAGCTTTGGAAGAGTTGTCCTGGCGTCAGCTCTCAGGCCCCATCAGCACAAATCAATGACTTTGCCCATTTCATTCTATGAACAATCAATCTAAGGAAAAATCCCCAACTAGCAAAGTGGATGAGTGTCACACAAATGAAGTTAAACATTTTTGAGTGCAGACCCTCTGAGCAACTTGAGAGAGAAAGTGGGTCTCCACCTTCCCCCAAGAAATTTGATAAACCCTCCCCTGATGAACAAACAGGAATCATGAACAGCAACCGCCTGGAAAGGGAGCAATTATCCTCTGAGGACAAGGATGATAGAAGTGAGCCCCATGCCATAGACAAATATAACGGCATGGGTAAGCCAGAGGGTTGGGGACCCTCTCAAACTCATCCTCAAACCTACAAAGCCTACCAGAGCAGCCTACAGCAGACATTGAGTTTATTATTTGCCAAACATGGGGGAAAGCTCCATTTCATTCAGAAAGCTCAGGATGGCTCTCTGAACTGAAGGTGAATGGAACACATATAGTGTGAAAAAGAGGAAGTTTTGTCCAAATTTCTGATTGGCTCAAAAAGCATACTGTAAAGGTTCTCTTAGGATTGGTTGCTGGTGCAATTTTGCATCACAGAAAGGCAAGCAGAGTTCTCAGAGGGGTCCTGGGTGGATCTGTTGTACGAGGCTCTGGCAGCCTGGCGCATGTGTTTCCTTTCTTTGACACACACTTTGGTGACGGGTAGGAGTCCTGGAGTTCCATCAGCTGCTGTGTGGCTTGGTGCCCGTTGCACACAGGCTCTCTTGTGTCCAGTGCCTGTGATGGATGGATGAGCACCTCTCCTGCCCAAGTACATGAGATAATCGCCTGAAAGCAATTGCATAGTTCTGTTAGCAGGTCGCTACAATGTTGTCTAAACATGAAAACATAAGAGACAGATCCCCAAACTTCAGCACATGAAGAATATATGATTAAAATGTAACTGAAGGAGGGGAAGGGACAAACTGGAAAGAGCTAACCAAGTGTTAAGAGTGTTCAAATCCCACAGGGACTCTATTTCTCCGGCCTTAGTGTTGCCATGGCAGGCATGGGCAGCAAGGCCAGCTCCCCATCTGGCACTCTGCCAGGACCTCAGCCACACTGAAACAATACCTGTCTGTCTTCATTTGTTGGAAGCCCATGAGTTAAGAGAGCCCATGGCGTCTGTTCTGCTGTTCATCCACTTTCCCTGGTGGTGGGATTGAGGTGATTTTTATTTTCTTCTTTTCTGTATTGGTTTTCTATATTATTCTTTTGCATATTGGTGTTCTATATTCTCCAAGTTTTCTACTATGTGTGGTTTTGAAATCATATATATATATATATATACATATATATTTTAATTTTTTGATGCAGCAAGGATGAGCTCAAGGTCAAGGTGCCTATAGAGCCAAAGGTGTGCTTTGCAAAGTCAGGACATTGTCCCAGGACAGGAGTTGAGAATTCAGAGCTTGTGGCTAAGTCTGACAGCCTCCCACTGGCCAGACAGAGTGTGTGGCTCCATCAAAGACACATAAACCTGTGTCTCCTCTCCCATGTCCCTGGGAGGGCGGCAGTGCTCAGCTGAGACTTGGGGACATTAAGCTTCCTCTTGCAAAGCTCACTCAGATACTGGTGAACCAAAGACACCAAGTAGCATTTCATCTATGACACATCTCTGCAAAAGAGAGAGAGGGCCCTTTTGTTTTCTAAAACTGGTGGCAGCACAATCCCACAGGGACTCTATTTCTCTGGCCTTAGTGTTGCCGTGGCAGGCATGGGCAGCAAGGCCAGCTCCCTACGTCACACTCTGCCAGGACCTCAGCCACATCAAGACACTACAGGTCTGCCCCATTTGTTCAAAGCCCATGAGTTAAGAGAGCCCATGGTCTCTGTTCTGTTGTTCACCTACTTTCCCTGCTATAGGGTTTCAGTTCTTTCTGATAATTATTACTTTTTTCTCTCTCTCTTATTTGATCCTTGGTCAAGGGGAGAGGAGAAGGAGACGGTGGCAACTTTGGGTGTTCCCATCCCTTCTCAGCTGACCCCCACTTCTTTCTGTCCTCCAGGCCATGCCAGTTCCACTCTGATGCCTCCTCTCGAAAGTCACCTTCCTGACCATCCACTTGACCTTCCTCCACTTTTTATCCTCATCCCATTGGGTAAATTGGGAGGGATCGTTCTGGGTATTTCACAAGAGAAAGACTGCTTGTGAGTTGGGAAATAACCAGGCTCTCTGACAAATCACTCAGGAGGCTGAGCGTCAGTGCGTGCGTGTCCTGATATGACTTGGGGCAAAGGAGCTTTGCATGTGGTTTCAGAGTTTCTGGGGGTCTCCCGAAATCCTGTAGCAAACAGTGTGTGTTGGGAATATGAGGTTGTTTCTTTTCTTCTCGGGAGGGGAATCTGTAGCTTTCTTTAGATTCTCAAAGAGGTCTGTGATGCAAAAAAATGTCTAGAACACTCATTGAATGGCTCTGTCCCCCCAGTTGACCACCCCAGCAGAAGAAGTTGTTGGGGGCAGTAGGGCCAGAGGGGGGCAGTCAAAGGCAGGTTGTTCTTTCTTCCTCGGGTGCAGTGCAGGTGCAGTGCGCCAACCCTAGCATACTTGGATGTAGTCATAGGGGGACTGTGGTTTAAAGAAAGAAAAAAAAGCCACAGGAGCGCCTCACTCCTGGCCAGGTGTTGGGCTAAACAGGTGATATGCCTTCTCTGGTCTTGACCTCACAATTCCCCGGTGCAGTGGCTCTTATTATCCCCATTTTACAGATGAGGAAACAGGCTCAGAGAAGTTAAGGAGCTTCCCCTATGTCACATACCTAGCAAAAGGCAGACCTGGACTTGGAACTGGAGCTGTGGGGCCAAAGGTCTGCATTCCTTTCACTTCTTTAAGCAGCCCTATCTATTTCTTGTGTCACTAATGGGGGAAGGGAAGACAGTGGCCCAGACATGTCACCCACCCCCTTGGAGATTCAGGTTCTTGTACCTTCAAAGTATAGAAATACTATTTCCTCCACCTGTCTGGAGATTTGTCAAAGGATTGTTAAGAGAGGGCAAGAGGACCGAGGCCAGATTCAGTTTAGCAGGCTCCACTTCCCAGGCAAGATGCTGCAGGGCGAGAGGCTAGAGGTCAAGGCCATTGGCCTGGTGTGCCCTCAGAGCAGGGCTGAGAGGGCAGGCTAAATCAACACCTCCCGGATGGTGGGTAGGACACAAACAGTGATGGGTGAGATTCTGATTGCCAGGTGGGATGAAGGAACGTAAGACTCCCACTGAACAGCCCACCCGGGGAATACCCCAAAGCCCTCTTCCCAGCTAGATGAATGGCAGTTTCCTTGATGAGGGTGGCAGCAAGAGTAGGGAGACAGGAAGGAGCAGAGGAGCAGAGAGGCAGAGGAGGGCAGAGACAGCGTGCCAGCTCTGCACGCAGCTCACCCACTCCCTCAGTCCCGTCTGAGGGTTCTCACCCAAAGCTGGAAGGCGCCTTCCCCACCTCCATCCTCCACTTCCAACCCACCAGACACAAGGGCGATTGAATGAGTCCCAATCTCTCCCTAGAGAAACGTCAGGCCCCTCCTTTCTTGGCCTCCGCTCCCCTCCCCCTTCCCATACTAAGTAGTGAATGACTTCCTTTATGGTTGGTTTCCTTTCCAGCCCCCTTCACCCGCTTCCTCCAAAGTGCTTTCACATAATGCAGTCTTTCATTAACGTTGGTGATTCATTTCCCATCAAACTTTAAATATTCCCCTCTGAAATGAGTAATTCTGACTTTGAGGGGAGCCATGCCGTGGCAGCCTGGCCTCCCTCCGGTTCCCACTGCCTCTTGCCTTTTCCCCATGGCCAGGGGTGGGGGAGAAGCTGCTGAGAATCCAGGCTGACCTAGGAGCCATGGGGAGGGCAGTGCGCTTGGTGCAAGTGTTGAGTCAGGACGCTCTGCACAAGCTAAGCTGGAAGGGATTCAACCAAATGTTGGTTGATGGTGACCCTGACAGTCATTTTCAACTCCAAGTCTGATGGGCCTTTGATGGGCACCTGTGATGGGCACTAGCCAGACATGTAGGGAACATTCGGTAAACCTTTCCACACAGACAGAGGCAGGGAAGTGTGCATGGTAACATCCAGGAACTTGGTGAACGATCAGAAGAGCTTCAGATGGGATGGGATACCACTTGCTGGGTAGCTTTGGCTCTGGGTGGGGCCTCTCTCACCTCTGCCCATGGGCAGGCTTCTCCTAAAACCAGTTACCTCTCAGGTGTTTCCCCTTATCTGAAGAAGGCAGCCACAGACCCTTCCTTAGACACCGGTCACCATGCTTTGTACCCTGTGACACCACCAGCCTGGCTACAAATGTCTGGATGAGGGTGGGGTTGGTGCCTGAGCCAAGAGCAGCCACCTGAGGCTAAGCAGCAGAGCAGCCCTTTGGAGCTGCTGGTTGGCCCCTGGGGCCCCTCCGAGCCCCTGTGACGATCCAGTCCTCTAGGAGGCCAAGAACTAAAGGATGGCCCAGGTTTCCCTATTTCCTTACATATCCTTACAATAAGCCCCCATCACCTGAGGTGACCTGAACATATCACTGCTTCTTGATACCTGAAAGAGCCCCCAGTCCCGTAAAGCTGCTGTGAGAAGCACATGACGTGGTTCACGTGGTGTGCAGAAGACACAGCTCCCCTTGAGGCCAGAATTTGGCTCAATCACTTTGAGTAGGGCGGGAGCCACGCCCAGCCTTGGGCGGAGGGCTGAGAAACAGGCTTATTAGACAAGAGGACGAGGGCACCAACCAGTGGGTCACATCAGGACTCAAGCCACAGGGGCCCACATGAGAGGTATGGGGAACCGACAAACAAAGCCAGAGAGGCAAAGCCCTGTTGCCCAGTTGAGGGCCAGGGGCTCAGCTCCAGGAGCCCTCAGATCAAGGCATAGTGTCCCCCAAGTGACCTGGCTGAGGCCTGATCCTCCCTGACCATGGAAGGATGAGCTCATCTCCTAAGGATGTCCCTTGACCCCATGCTCACCAATTCTTGCCCCAGACACGTCATTCCCAATCCTACCCTCAGGTCCCATCGGCATGTGAAATGTCGCATCTGTATTTCCCCAATGGCAGGAAAGCAAGGCCTCTGAGGTCAGAGCTATGGCCCCCAAATGACACAGTTGGACCCGGCAGTGGCTGGTCTGGGAGTCTATTTCCAACAAGCTCCCTCAGTTGCCAACCCTAATACCCAGCTGGCAGTCAGCAACTGCTGCCCTTGGGGACCCCACTAAGTGACCACTGAGGCATGAGTCCTCAGGAGGATTGGGGTGACCTGCGATCATATCAGGCATGTGAAAAGGGGCCTGAACTAGAGAAGGTGAGGGGCCAAGGGCAGGAAGGAGCCGTGGCTTCTGCTTCACCATTTCTCAGCTTTTGTCTCTCCGGATGACATTTTGAATCCGAGGGTGACCCTCCGTGAGGCTTTCCCTGGTTAACACCATGCCTTTTCCAGTCCACCTGCATCCCTGTGCAGTCCCCTCTTATCAGCCTTCATTTCAATCATGTTTTCAATGACCCCATCCGAGGGTTTTAGCTTTTCTCCCCTACCAGGTTGGAAGCTCTGAACAGGCAGGTATGTTTTCTTCCGCAGGCCAACTAAACTGCCATTCTGCCTCCTGGTCTGTGGGGCTTGCAGACAATCCTCGGACTGACTTTTCTTATCCCCACCCCCACCCTACACGTGGGCTTCTCAATCCTTAAGTATTTTGGCAATAGCCTCCAGGGGAGCCAAGACTTCCCCGCAGGCAACTGGGGCTGTGGTTTTGATTCTCCTCTGCTTTGAAAGCTCCCTAAAATCAACCAATTTTGAAATCCAGGTCTTCACATCCTTGGGAGACCTTATCCAGAAAGCCCAACGTGGTGAGGCAGAAGTCCTAGGATAGCGGATCAGAAAAATTCCAGAAGATAGCAGACTCTGCTCTTGGGTGGGAGGCTCCAAGACACCATGGAAGGAAGGATCACAGCAGGATTGTTCAGGAAACAGGGTGCTTCCAGTTGCAAAGCTGCTGTGTACTTCACAATCCTAAGATGTGGGGGCTCTTAGTTACCAGTGGATAGATCAGAGTGCTGTAGCAACCCGAGAGGCCACCTCGCCCAGCCTCTGCCCTGGACAAGTGATCCCCAAACCAGGGCAGTTTCTGAAGAGATCACCTGGGCTATTAACTCTTGGATCTATCTGGTGGGACCAATGCAAGAAAAATGACTAGAAGATGAAAAGGGGTCCCCATTTTCTCAGCTCAGCTGTCTGAAGGCCAAGCAGGCCTGGCCCTTGCTTCCAAAATAAAATTGCAGGCCACCAGGAAGCCCTTTCCATTTTCACTGTCATTAATAACTTGAACTTGCTGTTCTGCCACTTAGTTATGTAGAGAGGCCATATCTATCATCTCTGCTCCCCAGCTGCCAGACAGAAAAATGGCCCCAGTTCTCTTCTGAAACACCATGAGGCAAAACGGGTGGAAGTTAGAGCTGTGATCAAGGAAATGAGCAGCATCAAAACCACCCGGTTAAGGCTGTTCCCATGGAAAATGTTGCAGAGGCCTCCCGTAAATAAGCTCACATGCAAGTGGAAACATGGACTCCTTAAGTCGTCATAGATAGCAATGGGGCCTAACTGAGGGGGAAACCCACGGGGTCCTATTGATGAATCAACTCCATGGGAGGTATAAGTACAGGGCACAAAGGTGTAACTAATTAACACACCTGGTGGCCAGCTCCAATCATTGTAGGCAGGCAATTAGAGAAAACAGACAGCACCTGAATGCTGGATGGGCAAAATCAACCTTGCAAACCAACAGTGACTACACCCACGATCATGAGACATTGTCCACCCTGAGTATACCAAGGGCCTTTCTGCATGTGTGCTAGACACCACGTGGGATAGTTGTGAATAACAGGGTGTGGCAGAAAGAGCACTGGACTGGGAATCAGAAGACCTGGGCTCTAGGAATGGTTCTGCCACCACTAGCTACGACACTTTGGGTGAGTTCCCTCCTCTCTCTGGGCTAAGTATGCTCATCTCCAAAATGAAGGGGCTCTGCATCGATGATCTCAAGGTTCCCTTCCTGCCTGAAATTTCTAATCCACAACTATTTCCTTGGCCATTTTTGAGGCAATGGCATACACAGAGCTCCATGTTCACATGTATGGCTCTTGCAGTAATTTCATTTCATGATCAAAATAAAACCACAC
Source organism: Geosciurus inauris (assembly GCA_004024805.1). Taxonomy (NCBI): domain Eukaryota; kingdom Metazoa; phylum Chordata; class Mammalia; order Rodentia; family Sciuridae; genus Geosciurus; species Geosciurus inauris. The sequence goes on from PVHX01007710.1 coordinate 51,505, forward strand.
TGGAGTGGACCAGCAATGTGCTCTGTGCACGCCCGAGGACCCAAAAGCCTTTCAGGGGTCAGCGAGGTCAAAACTATTTTCACAATAAAAATATGGTGCTATCTTGCCTTTGTCACTGTGCTGACACTGGCACTGATGCTGCAGAAGCCGTGGTGGGCACAGCTGCTTTTCCTTAGCACAAATGGAGGCAGTTCTGGAACTAGGAGTCATTGCATTCTTCACATCTGGGTATTTGCAGAAGTCAAGGTGTGAGGGAGGTTAGCTTCACTTAGGAATATCCTTGATGAAGCCACACACACTTTTAATTTTATTAAATCTCAACTCTTTGGTGTACTTTTTATAATATTCTTTGTGAGAATAAGAGAAAAACACATAGAACTCTTGGGTTCCATATCAAATAACAGTGTTTGTCTTCAGGTAAAGCTCTGGGTGGTCGTTTGAGTTGCAGACTGAACTAGCAAGCCGCTTTTTACATGGAACACTATTTTTTTTGTTTGCTTGAAAGAATAATTGATAGTCTATGATTATGCAGACTTTGGCATTTGTTAGCCATTTTCTCAAAATTGAATTGGTCACTTCAAGGAAGATGAGTGATAGGATTTTTTGCCAGTGATAAAATCTCAGCTTTCAAGAGGAAATCAGAATTTTGGGAAACTTGCACCTGCTATTCTGAACCGTACTTAAAAACCTCTCTAACAAGATGAACAAATGTCATTTCTTTGATATTGTATAGTGAGATGCATCGACATTTCAAAGACCTGCACAAATCTTTTCCATGTAGCTAACATATGACATTATGAAACCTCACATGGGTAAAAGACCCATTCAAAGTCCAAAGTAAACAAACATTTTAACATTTAGGAAAAGTTTATTAATGTGGTTTCAGATTCCACATTACAACTGACCTTAAAGGAACCACCACTCCCTAAATTTTGGTGTAGTAGCAAAGAAGAGCAGCAATTATCTAAAGGTTATTAAAATACTTCTCCCTTTCCAACCATGTATCTGTGTAAGGCTGAAATTTCATCATATGCAGATTGAGCAGACCGAATACAGAAGCAGGGAAAAGAATCCAGATGTCCTTTATTAATCAACACATTAAAACTTGCAGAATAATCAAACAGTGGTTCTTACCCATGGTGATGTTGTTTTCTTCCTCCCAGGGGATGTTACACAGCTTCTAGGTTGTCGTAACTGGGAGGAGGGGGTGCTACTAACCTCTAGTGGGTAGCAACTGACAAGATGTACCTCGGGGCTTCCTGCAACAATGCAGCATCTCGTCCAAAATTTCAACAGTGCCAAGGTTGAGAAACCCTGAATAAAATAACACCACTCTTCTCACTAAACGTTTTTGTTTCAAAAATATTGATGGGAGGGTATGATGAGATGGCTATCTTTAAATAAAGTAATAGTTTTTAAATTTTGCCATGTTAATCTGTGACATGATAACTACCAATGGGTTTAACTCACATAAACAAAAGCTCTTTGATGTTCTCAATCATTTTTAACAGTTTGGTTCCAGCACCAGAAAGTTTTAAGAGCTCCTGCTGTAGACAGTAGCGCAGGTGAATTCCAGAACTATATTTACTGAGCCAACCCAGCCCTGCCCATCAGCCATTATGAAAAAGAAGAAAGTGCCATGGCAGCGTGCCCAAAGACCCATGGTGCCTTCTCAAGGAGGGAAGGCTTCCAGGTTGAGCTAATGTAAACAGCACAGTGGCAAACACCACCAACATGGGCATCACTCATGTGTCAGAGCCTGATCACCACAGGAAATGCGACCATGACTTACATTCCCTTGCTACTGCCAAAAAGCTTACTGTCTAGAAGGGAAGAGAGACAACAGGTGACGTTGTCATCAAAATATGAGTAGGAAGAAGGCAAACAGGTGCACCGCATGTATGAGATCAGCAGGGAGGGGCCCTGGGATTAGGGGTAGAGGGGGCAAGAAGGACTTCTGGGAGGAAGTGGCATCTGAGCTGGGTCTTGAAGGATGAGTAGGAATTTGGTCACTGAGAGTGGGAGAGGCACTGTGGGGGACGGCCATGTTCCCACAGCTGTGGGGACAGCAAGAGCAAAGGCCCAGAGGCATGAAACAGCATGATATATTTGGAGAAGACATGAAAGGGAATAGAGAAAACAGAAAACAGAGTAGATATGCCTCCCTTCCACAAAATAAAAGCCATGACCCTACCCTCCCATCTCCACACAGAGTGGAAGGATCCCACCTCCCTTTGCCCGGTCCAGTGCTCCTTTTTGTTACACCAGTTCTTTCTCTGGCTCATGGGGCTGCCTGGATGGCGATGGTGGCTGACCCGCAGAGTCAGAGGAGGAGGAAAGCGCCCCCTATGTGCTGATGGCATAAATCTAGGCCACGCCCTCTGCATTTGCCAGAAGGGGGGTACCTGGTTAGCTCTCCGTGCCACTGCAGCAGATGATGTCGTTTTTCCCATCAGAGCTGCAGGTTGTGAGAATTGAATGTCAATTTCAGAAGCAGGCTATGAAGACCATTTGGAAACCTGGGTTTGCTGTGCTGCAAGTGACAGGTGGGGGTCTCGCCCATTCGGTACAATAAAAGCGGAGAGGGAAGAGAAAGGAGAATTTTCCAATAATAACGAACACCCACCTATTCCCATCAGCATCCTTCATCAAAGGTTGAACAGATCCAAAAGACACTCTGGCATTTGCCCAGTGGTTCCAGGGGGAAAACTTGCCCTTTCCAACAGGTACTGGAAGGTGGCAAAAGCAGCTTATCTGACCCACAACTGGGACTCTGCTTCTGATAGAAGCTGGGTTGAGATCCCTTGAATTGCAGAGCTCGCAGACCCCTTCAGCAGGCCTGTGCAGGCTGACACAGGACACCCGCGGGAGTCAAACCCGGATGGTTTACCCAGAACAGCAGGAAGCCGAAGCAGCACAGCTGGAGCAAGCGCCAGCAGGCAGGCTAGGGAGCCGGCAGGTAGAAAAGACAGCCAGCTCACATGGGTCTGCAGGTCAAGGTGATTCTACAAACACAAGAAAAGTCAGAGGCCCTGGGAGCAGTAAAGCTGGGACTGTCCTAGAAGATTGGGGCAAAAAGTAAAAAAGTGGAAATTCAGTGGTGAGAGAGGAAGCCAGCTCAGCCTTTCCACACTAAAGAGTTCATGGAGAGGCAGCCCAACATCCGGGATCTCATGATTAGGGAGCTGGCCGTGCACTCTCTTTCACAGGAGGGCAGAGGGTGCCAAGGAAGAACTGTGGCTTTCCCTTTCCTACCAACCAGGACAGGCAAGAGGCCTGACAGGGAAGTCTTACCAATCGTTCTCTAATCCAAATGGAACCATACAGGCAGGCCCCATCAGTGGGGCAGAAGGCAGCAGCCTCAGAGGTGGCTGTGCCAAGTGTATCCCACCTGACCCAAATGACATCACATTGGTGTTTATTGTATCACTGCAAACAAGTGGGTTCTTGTTTTACTAACACACACACAGTTTGCATACATTATGCAACAGCTGCACATGTATTTGGGGCCATTGGGGTAGATTCATGTAGGAAAGACACTGGGGTCAGATATTTAGTCAGGACAAATAACTGTGTCCAGGAGCAGAGCATTCACCTCACCCTTTTGTCTTTCGTGACTCCAAGTCCCCCAGGCCAGCAAGTCGAGGCCATCAGCATTGCACTATCAGCTGAGTTGCAACCACACCTGTCTGCTCACGGGGAAGACAGCCAGCCACAAGACTGGGGCTTATAACTCAGTAGCGCTTGCCTAGCACGTGTGAGGCCCTGGGTGTGATCCTTAGCACCTCACAAAAATAAACAAAGGCATTCTGTCCATCTACAACTACAAAAAAAATTTTTTTAAAAATAAGTCAGCCGCAGACACAGCTGCAATAATCATCACCATTATTATCAGAGGAATAGCTAGCAGCAGCAGGCACTGTTCTAAGCTCTTTACAAACATAAACTCACTTAACCAGCAACGGCTGATATGGCATTGTGTAAGCAACTTCAACTAGTGAATCACCTGAATCTGATGATTAATTAATAAAAGAACAAAAACAATAGTGGCATCAACTTTGGCCCTCTCTGAGCACTGAGCAGGACCAGCCCTCCCAAGGGAGGCAGTGACTTAGCCACAGGCTGCTCCTCCCACCCTTCCCAGGGCCTCAGGAGGTGAGCATGTCCCCCTCTTGACACTCGTAGCAATAAGAACACAGGAGACAAAGCGGGCGCTACTCTCAGGGGTCCCAAGACTGTTACTCGGGCCAAGTGTTGTTGATGATCAGGTCACACTGCAGATCTGATTATAAGCAAGGGTGGGAGGTCCCCATACCTAGAGGGTCTCTCAAGCCCATAATCCCAAATAACCCTTTTCTGCTTCACTCAGAATCTCCCCTTCCTAACAATCACTTCTGCTGGTGGCATGAAGCCCTCCTCCTCCCACTTCCCAAGGAGAACCAGGGGAACCACAGATGGTTGGGAGCCAGGCGGCCGTGTGCTCCACTCACCCAATCCTCTCCTTCCAGGGCCCTAGCCTGAGGCGGATCCCACAGCAGGGCCCAGGAGGAGAGCATGGAGGGCAGCTCCAATAGGCCATGTGGCCAGCTTGCTCAGAGGCACCCCACATTGGTCCCCTTCACTGATGCTGTGGGGAAGGTGGACCCACCTCTGAGCTGCCTGCATTTCCTCCTTGCTCCGCTCTGGCATCCCGTGCTGTCTTGTGGCCTGGACAGCTTCATCTTCCCAGTCTCACTCCTTAAATGGAAACTGGGCTACCTGGCACAACGGTTATGGCTTTCCCTTCCCTTCTTACATGGATTTCCCCTCTGCCCAAGACTCTCACTCAATATTTACCAAGCATAAAACACATCTAATGGGAACAGAGACTACATGCCTGGAGAATTCAGTTTTGCAAAGACTAGAAAGTGGGTGACTTTGGATGGAAGCTGCTTGCCTCCCTCCCCAGGAATTGGCTCTAGCAAGGTGGTTTCCAGGGCCATGAGGACAGGGGTCCCGAGACTGTTACCTGGGCCAAGTGATGTCCCTTGTCACCCCTTCCCTTAGAGTCCTACAATTCAAAACAGTGCAAAAACAGGGAGACAGACCAAGAGTGGGAAAAATACCTGGATTAGAGGCATGGGGGCCAGAAAAGCCGTTCATTCAGGGTAGGAGTGTTCACTGGGTGTCTGGGAAGACGACTTTCCTTGATCCAGAATGACTGAAGTTTTAAAAGCTTCATAAGCACATCTGATAAGAAAGGAAATTAACTCAAATCCTTGTCTGGGCTCTCAGAGAAGAGGAAACAGGACAAGGAATGAGTCCCATGACTGCTTGTTTCTACAGATGCATGGAAATGCACAGAGACTTTGGATCACCTTGTACATAACATGTGGAAAATAGAACCCGGAGGTGTGATGGAATGAATGGTGGAAACCTTGGATTGGATTCGAAGAGATGATGCTTATGCTGAGTCTGAAAATTAAAAGCAATTCATTGTCTCTTTTCGGGGGTACACATTGCTGGAGAGGGGGATAATGCAAGTCTCTGAGGCAGGAACAAACTTGAGGAAGAGACAAAAAGGTGTTTGGGACTGCAGCCTGCTGTGTGAGGGGGAGGATGGCCGGGGTAGATGCTGAAGAGGTCAGCAGGGGCTGGCCCCATGCAGCATTCCAGGGAAAGGGGCCTGGATTTTATTGCAAAGCATACGGGTGGACAACTCTGAGAAGGTCCTAACCAGGGGGGTGAACTGATCAGTTTACATTTAGAAAAATTAAAAGTCTATGGGGCACACCTGCAGAGAACAAACAGCAGACATGTGAAGAGACCCCATAAGAGGCTGCTGTAGTAATCCAGGCAAGGAGTGGGGGTGGCTTTGACTTGGGTGGAAGTCATGGAGAGGGAGGAGACCACATCAACTTGGAAACTGTTTCAGAGATTGTCTTGATAAGACTTCCTGGTGGATTGGATGTGAGTTATACAGAAGGGGATGGAGGATGGCTGCTGAGGGGACAGGGGAACCACTTAGTTGGAGAAGAGAAGCCAAGCAAGTTGGCATGGGTCATTAAGAACCTTGTTTGGGGACATGGTACACATGAGTATTAATGGCTCATAAAATGTGACGCTATCACAGGACCCATTGGGACTCCCAAGAACTATGGCTTTTCCCCTGAGGGTTTAACCCATTATGTCCCATTGCCCTATATATAGGAAACCCATAAAAACAAATTGACCAACAAAGACACTACTTATGGTCACTGTGAAAAAAAAATATGTTTTTAGAGTTCTATTTTTTTAAAATACATGAATTTGGAAATATATACATAAGTTTCATGGAACATGTACAAAGTATATATAAGCTCTAGATTGCGTATTTCAATGTCCCTGTGTCAGTTTTGTTGAAATAGTCACAGAATTGAAAACTTGGACTTGGCGGGTTGAACTCTACTAGGAAACCATTGGCAGAGTTCACAGGGCTGTACGTTGCCCTGAAGATCAGCAATGACTTTGTCTGGTCACTCATCCATTCATTCATTCCACAAACACCCCCATGGACCTCCCAGAAGGAAAGTCTACACTTTCCTCAGTCTTCATAATAACCAAACTACAGAGGCCTCTCAACCCAGAATCTGTCACTGTACTTTTCTTAGTAGATAAAAGCACAGAAAAACAAAAACAAGACCAAAGCATGGCCTCCTATCCCCACATACAGGAAATGCATCCAAAGAGTGGCCCCCACCCAGGCTACTCAGCCCCACATACCTCTAGGCCCAGTCCTGGTGTCCCCTCTACTGTCAGCCTATGCAGGAATTTTCTATTTCCCGCCCCAGGAAACCAGGAGAGCTAGGCTGTTCACATGGGCAGGGGGGTGGGGAGTGACATTACACAGGAGTCAGGGGCTGACAGGTCTGGGCCTGGGCCAGCTGGCTATCAGGGACTTGGACAAGAGCTGTCACTAACCAGTTCCCCTTCCCTCCACCTCCCTGCACAGAGTTCTGGAAGGCAGGCTCTGAACAGTTGTTTTCCTCTATGTCTTTGGTTTTTCCATTTTTTCATTTTCAATTTTATTTCTCTGCCTTTTCTGTGTAACATAAAAAAAAAAAACAGTAGCCACCCTATAATCAGCTCTTCAATCATTCCATCCAGCTTTCAGGTTCTCCAAGGCCTAAAACATTTTGTCTCTGAATTATTTCCACTGCTTTGCTTTCCTTGTGATTCTTTTTTAACTAGATGTGCAACTAACTGCCCAACTCACTTCCACATACTGGACTTGAGTTACAAGTCTTAAATTCTGAGTCCTTTTTGAGCAACATTAGCTCTATGGTAGAAATTTTTATAAGTAGCGTCTAATTTTTCAGGTTGGGTTTTGGTGATTCTCTGACCCCCTGAGTTCATTTAGGGGAATTTCGAGACTTCCATGACAGCTGTTTTGACTTTTTGTTTCTTATTTTTAAACTTACTGAAATGTGTTTCAAGAAGACGATCTCCATTAAAGAATTTTATTTTTCAAACAATGTTGAGGTCTTCTTTATAGTCCGAAGGGCAGATTTCAAGGAATGGTATGTGAATACCCAATGTTTATTTGTTAACTATTTTCAGTTGCACGAATATCCCACATTTACAGGAGTTTTCAACCCTCTAGGCAGAATGCTCTGCCGAACCTCGGAGGGTTAAGTGTGACCCTCTGGGGAGATCTGTCCCTCACTGATTCATTCATCCATCTGCTGAGCACCAGTTGGTCCCAGGCCCTTCGTGGAGTCACAGGTGATGAAGTCCAGTGGGGTCCAGTGGGCGTGTGCCCGCATGTCAGCCCTGAGAGCTGCTTTCCAAGGAGACAGAAAAGTTCACACAGAGGATGAGGAGGTTGGTTCCTCCGGGCAGGGTTGGGATACCATGAGTTCTTTGTTTCTGTCCTCCCCACTCTTCTGGTCATGTTCCGCTCTAGCGGTCTGGTGGTCCTGGAATAAACCAAGTTGAGCAATCTGCATGGTCTCAGTGATCTAGCTGGCCCTGGTGGCCACAAGGTGCTGGCTGGTAGCCTGGAGCCCTGGGGAGGAGCTCTATCTGTGGATCCATCTATTGGAGACACTGCAGAGTTTTGTGGAAGGAGTGCATGGCAGAGTGACCCAGTCTTGCTGGCCTCTCTGGGTAACAGTGGGCAATGGCAGAGTGGGCCATGGCATTTCTTATTAGCAGTTTTCTGGACTTTGGCAGAATTTTCTTGTGAGAATTTTTCTGTACAGAGAGAGAAACACAGCATTTTAGCAGCTTGGCACTAACTAGTTCTAGTAAAATATAAAGTGCTGCTCAAGTTTCATCCTTTAACGGAAAAAAACTCCAACCCAGTGGTGCTCATAATTATGTCTTTAGTGAGACCAATTTGGTGGAATTCACATTAAGAAAAAAAAAAACCCTTGAAATTACACTTTGAGATACATCAATTCAAATATCTCAATATCTCCAATATCAAACTTTTGATACACCAATGCAAAAGTTCCCTTTAATTTTTATGCTTTCTTTTAATGACTGCTAGAGTTGAAAAAGACCTCATAAAGGCACAGTGGGCACGCCACACAGTGTGCTGGTAACAAGAGGAAGTAAATCCATATTTTTAAAGCCTGGAGAACCAGGATATTTTAAGTCAGCTTCTTGTCTGATCCAATTATATCTTCATTGTTTTTAGCACATAATGAATACTGTTGGGGAGACAATTCCAGGCCCAGGACCAGGGTTGATTCTGCCATTTTCTTGCTATTTTCTTGACCTTGCATAATCACGGTGATCTTCAGCCCACCTGTTTCTTTGCAGGAATCTTTTAGTCACTCATCTATTTTATGAAGGTTAACTGGATTCGGACCATGATACATTATAATGGGGCACAGGTAAACTGCAAAACACAGCAACGTGCTGAAGGCTAAAGAGCTGGTCAGGATGCCACTGCCAACACCTGTGATAATAAACCTCCCTTCACTGAGTAACAGGCATGCCACGGAGGAGCCTGGCATCGCACCAGTCACAGTCCAGATTCCTCGGAGGATAAAATAACTACCAATCGCAGGTCTAGTAACTGCATTTTGCACCTGAATGGTTTGTGGGGCTACCTCCACATGGAGAATGGCCAATTTGTCTTCCAGATGCAGAAGACGAGGCAGAGGGGAGTGACGATTTGCTCCAGGTTACATACTTGGACATCATGGTCAGGAGGAGAGCTCAGTGCTCCAGAGGCCCAAGGCTTGCTCTGCATTTCCAGGTGCCCAAGAGGGCTGCTCTACAAGACCCCTCTGCATTTCTGGCCCTGTTTGAGACCTCTGATCCCTAACAGGAAACAAGAAATGCTCCAAAAGGAAGGTAGTGCTTTGACTCAGGGGAGTCCTCGGGTGGATGGCAGCAACTTCACCTCTGGCAGCAAAGGCAACATAGAAGGCACCAGTTTGGGGTTCCTATCAAGTTTAGGTTGGGTGTCCTGAAGTCACCCCCATCTGTTTCTTATGCAAACCACTCTGAGTCAAGTGGGAACAATAGTTGCTGTAATTGGAAGTTATAATGTTGAATTAGTGACTATGGAAAAGCATGAGTTAGGATAGCAGCCGTTAAGAGTGAACTTTGTAACACAAACAATGGGATTTGATCCTGATGAGTCCATCAGGAAAGACCCCCATTTGTACGCCGAGAAAGGGTGAAGCCAAAGAGATTCGAGAAATAAGGAAGTTATCAGAAGACACATTAGCTTGGTTTGTTTTTAATGGGTAGCCAAATAAAAGACAATATAGCCAGTTGTGCCCATGACATTTCTTGAGTTTCCATAAGGTGTGATAGGACCCATAAACCTAGGCATTGAAACCAGTGGTTCCCAGGGGAGTCAGGAAAGGAATGAAGCCACCCAAAATAGCCATTCTCCAGCCATTTGTACTTTACAGAAAATGTAAGTCCTAAAAATTTGGAATTCTACCTACCTAGGATTGCCTATTTTTAAATTTGTCCAAATCAGGGCATAGGTAGGAGAAGCCAATAAATTTAAGACTTATTAAACGTTAAGTGAAAACAAATTGTCCGAATTTGGGATAAAATGTAGAATGGAGTTAGATTTCTTTTCATGGCTTTTAGTATTTCAAATTGTGGGAAGAATTGAATGTAAATGCATAAAATAGAAACCACACCAAATTGCATACACGAGACATAAAATTAAGTGATGCATGTGCTATTTTTGCGAATATTTTTCTAAGGGGGTAATTGCTTTTAAATTATAACGTATCTTTTTTAAATGTTTTTATTTGTTCTTTTTAGATATACATGACAAAAGAGTGTATTTTGACCTACATGGAGTATAACTTATTCTAATTAGATCCCATTCTTGTGGTCAAACATGTTATGGAGTTACACTGGTCATGTATTCATACATGAACATAGGAAAGTTATGTCCAATTCATTCTACTGTCTTTCCTATTCTCATCCTCTTCCCTCTCCTTAATTCCCTTTTGTCTAATCCAATGAACTTTTATCCTACACCTCTGCCTACTATGTGTTAGCATCCCAAATAACCAAAGGCCAAACGTTCTCTCTGATATGCTGACGCTAACACATAGTAGGGGTGGGGGCGGGGGGAGAATAGAAGTTCGTTGGATTAAACAAAGGGCAATGAGGGGAAGGGAGGGAGAATGAGAATAGTGTATCTTGTAAATCAACATAAAAGACATTAACATCCACTGGAAATATGGACAGAGTTGATAAGCAGAAAAATCACAGAAATGAACTTTAAAATACCATTGAAAAATAAATGTGTCCATTTGTAAAAGGAACCACCATCACTTTTTTCCACCATCATTTTTTTACAAAGGACATTCTAATGCCCAAAAAATTATCTCTAAATCTCAAAGGGTACAAGGGCAGTCCCATAAATAGAATATGCTCAGCTTTCTGAAAACTCATCACTCTGTCCTTATTTTTCTCGTTTCACCATGAACCAGTGTCTGAAACCAGTCTGTGGACCACTATTTGGACCACTGATCTGGAAAGCTCTGAGCACATAGCTCAGCCTGTGCAAACTGATGGAGAGGGTCTAATCTGCACACACACTAAGGGTCAGCTGGGACCACAAAGGAGGCCACCGAGACTGCATTTATCCAATGGCCCTGGAGACTCCTGGGAAGAAGAGTAAAAGCTTTGGTGGACTGCCCACCTTGCTCCTGGACCCTGGTGAAGCCACTCTTCCAAATCTTCATGGCAACATCTGGGTGGGTGGGAGAGGCCAGTCAGGGAAAGCAGATGTGGTGAGAAGAAAGCTCTGCCTAGGACAGCTGGTGGAACAAGGCACTTGAGAGCTTGAGAGGGATCATCACTGAGAATCAAGGCCAACAGCCCTTAAGGACAAGAGCCTGTGGCTCTGGGCACTCAGGTGGTGGCACTGGCTGAAGCCCATCAGGTACATGGCAAGACCACAGGGTTCCTAAAATCATGATTAAACTGGAGAGGGTCCTTGTACAAGGACCTTACATGGGACCCCCTCCACCAAGTGGCCTCCCTCCGCTTCTCTGAACACAACTCCCACACACACAGGATAAGTAGGATTCTTCAAAGGTGAGCTGTTCACTGACTAAGCAGAGGCAAGAGGCCCACGTCCTTCTTAAGGTAGGCCCGGGGCACCTCTAGGATCTACCCCTCCAAGGAGGCTGTGCCTGTATCTGCAGATGATATAGACTCAGGTCAAGCTGGATGAACATTTCTCCAAAGACTTCTTCCTGAGATCTCTAGGGCCTGCGGAGTCCTTTTCTTAACATACAGCAGCAAGAATTCTGGCAAGATGGAGGAGGACTTCCAAACCCCAAGTCACCACTAGTGTTAACTGGGTTCTATCTTATAGAGACCCAGGGTACATCATCTTCAATACCATGTCGCTGTGAGCTGGTGGCTGCCACCGTTTTGCAGTGGAGGCATTGCAGTCAGAGGAGTTTAAAGTAGGTCCCTAAGGTCACTCACTAAATGGCAGAGGTGGGCCATTTAGTTCAAACCCAGTTCTGTCTACTTCCAAAGCCCACATTTTAAGCCCACTACACTCCCAGAAAGAATAGCTGGGAGGAAAAAAGCTAAAGAAGAAAAAGCCTAGAAAACAAGCTGAACATACACCACAAGAGGAAATGCATTATGTATATTATGCTCACATAATCCTAGGTAGGTATATAAAGAAATAAGCTACACTTACATGTATGAATGTAGAAATGTGTGTCATATGGTTTAGGGGGCAGGATATATGTCATATCATTCCATTTTTCTTCCAATAAAAGTCCAGCATCTGTGAATTTGTTTGTAGAAGCACAGAACATGTAGAGCAGTCCATGGCACAGACTCACCCTCAGGGGCCTCTGGGGAGGACTGAAGGGGGAAGAGACTGATTTTCCCACTTATCACTGGACTTATCAGAACAAGCATATTTCAACTTCCTAACTGAAAAGAAAAGAAGAAGATCCTTGGTTTTGTGTACTCTATACAACACAGTAAGAGGTGAGCAATTTTTGCCAAAATGAGTCAAAACGAAGCAGCAGAGCCCTCCCAGGCCACTGGGAACTCCTCACTAGTTGGGCAGACTGCCCAGAAGCAGGGACGTAGGACCAGAGCTTCCAAAGATAAAGGGTTCCTCTACCACCAAGCCAAGGAGTCCAGTGGGAAGAGAGCAGGCTCTCCTGCTCAATCCGTCTCTCCTACCACCAGGCCTTGGTGCTGTCAGGAAATGCTACGATTGATCAGCTGGAAATAACCTCACCTTGACGCTAAAGGGACCCATGGCTTTTGCATATCCAGGCAACCCAATCATATTAGCAGCCCCCTAACCCAATTCTGGCCCGTACCGCCCATGCAAAAGGGGACAGCTGAGCCCAGTTGGCTTCATTACTCTCTCCTCCGAAAAATCACCGGCAGCATGAAATCTTTAGTCTATTAATAGAGGTCTCCTACACTCTGACAATAGCAGCTCATAAAAAAGAGAGCAAGAGGGAGAAGTGGCTACCTAGGTTCTGTTGGATGAAACCAGAATTGGATCACAGTGGCTCAGCCCCTGGCTCACTTGAGGCTGCCGGTGTTGAAAAGACGGAAGGTTTTTGCCTTTCAAAGACATGAACTTGAAAGTGTTCTGTGGAAACTGTGGGAAGGTGTTTTAAAAGCTACTGAGTGTCAAAGACAAATTGGATAAAGACGTGCAACAAGAAAGCCAGGTGTTTCTCTAGGACTTTGAGATAAACTCAGTACATAATTGGATCCTAACAATCCCTGCAGAATAATTGAGGGGAGGGTGGCAGGCATGTGACGTTTTTAGGTGAGGAGCCCCGTGACCTTCACTCAAAGAGTGAGAGGGAGATGGAGGCCGTGACTTAGACCAGCGACAGCAGAGCCACGGGCTCACCTTCCTGATCCCAAAGCATCTCCCCTTGCACCCAGAAATTACTTCTCCTAAGGAGCAATAAATGGGGTATCAGATATTGGGACTTGGTTTTCTTGCTGACAGGGGTCATCTGGGACCAGCCCTTTGATTTCCTACAGCTGAAATAGAGCAAACATAATTCCCCATCCCACAAGGACCCAGAGCCTGTGAGGTGCAGAAAAGGTTCAGTTCCACATCCAGGCCTTATCATTCTCTGTCAAAGGCACTTAACAGTTTGGGAAGCACTCTTCAGGTTGAACTTCACAAATCACTCTTGCCAGGCAGGACCAGCCTAATGGTTCCTATTTAATGCACAAAAGACTCAAACAGTGGGCAACCAGCAGATCCCATTCTAGAAACTTCTACTTCCCAGCCCAACATTCTTCCTGTAGAATGTAAAGAGCAAAACCAAGCACGGTCTCTACCATGGACACCTTTGCCTGGCCAGATTGAGACATTCTACCAAACCTCAGTAGTCATGTGCTAGATTGGGGACACTTTCCCCTGAGGGCCCCACAATCAGGCCATGGCTTCACAGGAACCCTCTCATGGTGGGAGTTTCAGCTGAAATCACAATAAAATAAATAACCAAACAAATAAATAAATAAGATGGGCAATTCATCCATCTATGTTCACCACCCTCTGCCTCTATCACTGCTTCCTGGCACACTGTCTAGAGATAGGCACAGCGACCTTTTCTCAACAGACTCCTGTAACTTTTGCTACATCAGCCATGTCCCATGGCAAGAGAGGAAAGACACCAAGGAAGCCGGGGAGCATCTGGAAGCTGTGCCATTTTATGGCGTGTTTAAATAGCTTTTGCTCCCTAATTTGGCGTCGCTTAGGGTTATGTTAAAATTAGCATGTCCAGGAAATAGCAGTAAGGAAAGATGGCCCAGAAACCTTTTTTAGAATAGGAAGGAGAATGTTGACCTGCTTTTAGTTTTGTGCACAGGGACAGACTACAAAGTGAACGGGGATTGACAAAATGTGCATGTCCCTGCACGCTTTGTCTTGCTTGGGCCTCGTGAATGGGGTCGGTGGGGGGCCTCTCGGGGACAGCCTCGCGTCTGGCTTTCTCCTCTGTGAGCAACCTTACCTCACAGAGGTTGCTCAGCCAGCCCAAATGGGTTTTAATGGCCGTGCTTTCCTCATGAGTGACAAGCTCCAGTTCAGAGTTCCTCATGCTGTCCGGGTCACTGCTGCCAGTGGTCACAGCTGCGTGGAGGACCTCCCCTTCTTCCTTCTTCCTCCCTCCTCACTCCCATCTATAGGAGACCCACTCACATGTCCTATGCCACTGGAGGATACCTCATTTTTTGTGACTATATGTGCTGTTATCACATAAGCGTGATATTGTACCATACGTCTCACTTTTTCATTCAACACTACATTTGCAAGAGCTCGTCACCAAATCTAGCTGGTGGTTTCCGACTGCAGTGGAGCATTCACCACCCTCTCTCTGCAGGAGATGCCTTCCAAGACCCCCAGCCGGTGACTGAGATCATGGATGTTTAGATCCCTATGTCTGCTAGGTTCTTTCCTATCCATACACGCCAGTGATAGAGTTTAATTTATAAATTAGGCACAGCAGGAGATTAACAGTGACTAGTAATGAAATAGAACCATCAACAATATACTGTAATGAAAGTCATATGGACTTAGTCTCCCTCTCTCTCAAAATATCTTACAGCATTGGGGCTACCCTTCTGCTTCCTGTGATGATATGAGACGGCACAAGCCCCAGGGATGATATGAAGGGGTGTGAGGGAGGTAGAATAGTGGTGTAGTGCCAGGTGACTAAGTAAGGGTCACTTGAACACAAGCCCCGTGAGACACATGGCTCAACACTCAAGTCTGATAACCCAGATAGCTACCGAGTGACTAACGGGGTAGTGCAGGCAGTGTGAACACACTGATGGTTCACATTCCCAGCAGGCCAGAGCAACATGGACCAAGATTCCATCACGCTACTCAGAACAGTGTATCATTTTAAATTTATGAATTGTTCATTTCTGGAATTTTCCATGTGGTATTTCCAATCGGCAGTTGTCCTTGGGTGACTGAAACCTCAGAAAGCAAAACATCAGATGAGGCAGGGAGGGGAGTAGCTACTTACTGCATTCCACTTTGTTCACCCCACTGTATCAGAGTTCTGCCACTTGTTAGCTGTGTGACCTTGGGCAACTTACTTAACCGCTCTGTGCTTCAGGTTCCTAACACATAAAATCAGATAGCAGCAAAAGGGCTTACATTATGGGATTAAATGAGTTTTAATATATCCAAAGAGCTTTGAGAAAAACTTGGTATCTAATAAGTGCTTTAAAAAGAACTTAGCTACCATTATTTATTTCTTCCCCGTTCCCCTGGTGAAGGGTGTGTGGGTTAGACAACTCTCTGCAAACACAAATAATGCTGCAATGGCATATTATTTTCCATTAATTTCTCTGGGACACATACCAGCAGTGGGAATGCCAAATTACAGAGCATGTGAATAATTTGAAAAAAGATAGGCCAGGCCACCCTCGGGGATGTCCAGTTTGCAGCAGTTTTAACAGCAGTCTTGAGAGTTCTCATTCCCACATCCTCTCCAACACTAGCTTGCTGCAGCAGCTAATCTGATGGATGAAGAGCAGCATCTTGTTTTGTCCTGTGTGTCTTTGGGCACTAGTGAGTTGGAACATCTCTTCCTGTGCCTGTTAGTTGCCTGTGAATTCATCCTTTATCCAATTTTCTGAAAAGCTTCCTGTCTTCTCCTTCTTGATTTGTGGTGGTCCCCGGCATATTCTCATTTCCTTGTTGGTTCTAAACTTTGCAAATATCTGCAATTCTATCCCCAATCTCTTACTTTGGTCTGCAGTATCTTTTATGAAGCAGAAATTCTTAATGTGGTCACATCCATCCATTTCTCCCTTTGTAATCTGTGCTACGTTAGTAATGCTTAAAAAGCCTTAACTCGCTCACACACACTCACAGTCATCTTCATCTTCTCAGTATTGTAGTTTCGCCTTTCACGTGTAGATGTACATTCAGAGTTTGATTGTTGTACATGACAGAAGATAGAGATCTGAATTGTGTTTCTCCAGTAGTAAGCCCATTCCCCACGTAGCACCCGTGTGTACACCATCCGTTCTCTGCTGATGTGATTGCCATCTCTCTCGTAACAGAACTGATGCAGAGCATGAGGGATTCCTGTAATCTGCGGTGTGTATTGACTTGCATGTTTGCAGCACCCAGCAGGGTGAAGCCTCTATTTCCTCTTTTTCAAAACTGTGTCAGGAATTGATGGATATTTATTATTTCACATGCATGTTAGAATAAGTCTGTTAAGCCGGTCCCCAGATTCTACCATTTACTCTGGTTGAAGTGTGATGGCATTTATTTGAGGAGAATTTACATTTTCAACATCTGGTAATAAAAACTTATCTAAGTCTTATAATAACCTTTAATAGTGTTCTCCCCCCCCCCCCCCTGTAAAGGTCTGGCACATTCTTTGCAAGACATTTTCCTAGGTACTTCATAATTGTTGCTTCTGAAAATAGTATCTTTTTTCCTGTTCTATATACTAATTGGTTATAAAGAATACCACTGATTTTTGTTTAAGTTATTTTGTATCCAATAACTTTGCCAACATTTTTGCCCGGTGCCAGGCACTGTGGCACACGCCTGTAATCCCAGCACTTAGGGAGTCTGAGACAGGAGAATCGCGAGTTCAAAGCCAGCCTCAGCAACGGCGAGGCGCTAAGCAACTCAGTGAGACCCTGTCTCTACATAAAACACAAAATAGGGCTGGGGATGTGGCTCAGTGGTCGAGTACCCCTGAATTCAATCCCTGGTGCAAAAAAAACATTCTTATTCATTCTAATGGTTTGCTTCTTTATTCTATTGAGTTTCCATGTCTGCAAATGACATTCTGTCCCTTCCCGCTCTGTCCTTGCTCTTCTACCTTGTGATTCATTATCAGATTGGTCAGGACCTCCAGCAATATGTTGAAGGGTAACAATATTTTGTAGGCATCTTGTCTTATTCCAGATCTTAAAATAATTATTCCCATGTTAATATTGCTGTTCATGGTAAATTCTTCATATATAGGCTTTCTCAAAAGAGTTCTATTCCCAGGTGTGTGGCCATTTATTTTGATGTATTTCATGTTTTTGAGTGATCCTTGATTGTTCATGAATTTATCTCTGGATTAAATCTTCTGGTCCATTATACCTTTTAAAAATACTCTTGGATTCAGTGAGTTAATATTTCATTAGGAAATCCAAACAGACTATAATCTTAATTTAGGCACTTATCTGATTTTGGAACCAAGGATAGTGTAGTGTAACAGCATAAAAATAATTGGACAGAGTTCTCCTGTTTCCTATTTTCTCCTTTAAATTTTGGTTAAAAAAAAATACCCAGCCTGTAAAACTCAATCTGAGCCTTTTTTTATGATTTTAGTTTTCAGTGGCTATGGTTCTGTTCAAATTGTTCCTTGGGTTATAATACACCCAACTCAAAGTTGTATGTAGGTTTTTAAAATTCTTGTTTTCTAGTTCAAACTACTCTTTTGGTATTTCTAATCAATTATGTAGACAATCACTTCCCCTTCCTGATGCTTGGTTTTATTTGCATATCATCTATTCTTGGTCATCTTTTGCCAGAAGATTCATTTTTCAAAGAATATGCTTTTAGTTTGGTTATTTTCTTCTCTGTTTCATTAACCCATGTCCTCATCTTTTTATTCTGTCTTACTTGCTTCTTGTAATTCTGTTGGTCTTTTTCACATACCTGAGTTGGAGGCTGAGCTCGTTTGTTTTCAATCTTTTTTTACTGGATAACAAATGTAGTATTAGAAGCTCTACGCTTTTCTCTAAGTACCAGTTAGCTATGTTTCCTAAATATCACTTTGTGCTACTTTGAGTTTTATTCATCACTATTTGGTATTTTCCTGTAAGTATTCCTCTTTAAATAGTGATATCACCAGAGAAGTGAGAATTTTTTTAAGCACCACTATTAGTAATTACTAATTATTAGTAACTACTAATTTCATGGCATTGAGGTCAAAGAATAGTGTCTTTCTTCGTCCACATAACCATGGGAGCCTCCTCTAGGTCATATGGTCAGACCCCTGTCTTCTAGGTTCCTTTGAAAATGCTATTTGGTTTCCTTCTTGAAACCAGTGTTCCTGTTGAGAAGATGAATGTCAATTTGATTCTTGTTTTGTTTTTTGGTTGTGTGTGTGTGTGTGTGTGTGTGTGTGTGTTTTGTTTTGTTTTTTGGGTTGTTTGCCTTTCTCTCTGGAAGTGTTATATACTTAAATTTCACCACAGATTTGTCTAGTGGAATTTTATGAATGTTTTATATTTTTACCTATATTGTCCAGCATTCTATGACCCCTTTCAATTTTAAGTCTTATATTTATCTTTGGTTCTTGGAAAAAAATATCCATATACATATATTTATATCCATAAATATAGGCATATATCTCCTTTCTTCCACTCTTTTCTGAGAAAGGACGTCTATTTTTCTCCTGAGACATCTGGTATGGATCTTGACATTTATTCCTCTTCCAGTTCTCCTATCTCCTAGACTTTTCTCCTCATCTGTCCTGCTGGATCCTTCTGGGAGACTTCCCAGACTCCACCTTCAAGTTCATTGATTTGATCTTCAGGTGCAATCATTCTGCTCCTCAACCTGTTTGCTGAGTACTTTGTCAGGTGTTATAAATTTTAAGCCCAGAAATTGCAGGTGGTATTGATAACCGCTCATTCCTTGGGCTCCTAACATCCTATCCTATTTCCCTGATGATATTTATAAGGTTCTTGCTCACTTGATGTATTAATGCTGCCCCGCCTGGCTTAACTTGTTCAGCTCCTCACAGTTTTTTCCTCTTAATGATTATTCTGCTTTGGCAAGTGATAGACATTCGGGAAGGAGTAAGGTCAGGGGCCCAGCTATGCCCTTCACAATGAACTGGAAGGAGGAGGGCCTGGCCTCAGGCGGAAGAGCCTCCATCCAGCAGGACCACCAGGGCTGGCTTTGTACTCTGCAGCCCATCCAGGAGAATCTCCCAGTTGGGCACCAGTCTTTTCAGAGTTGTTTCTTCTGGTGTCTGATTGCCCAGCCTCACTGCCCACCCGCTAGGGTCCCGGGGCTGCCGGGTTGGGGAGGGAACAGTCAGGGAGTCTGCAGTGTTCCTACCTTGTGCAAACCACCCAGGGAAACAGCAGGGAGAGGATAAGCCTCATCGGCAAAGCCCCTCCTTCCCTCCGCCTGTGCCCCTCAGTGGCATCTGGTCAACCTCCTTTCTACCTGCCACTTCCCACTTCTCCCCCAGCTGAGAAACCAATTTCCCAGTCTTGCCCTAAGTTCCTTGGACCCACCAGCCTCCCTCTGGCTTTTCCTACAGCTTCAAGTTGGTTGGGGGACCCAGGGCCCACATCTCTGCTGGTTACCCATTTCTTCTGGGAGTGGGATGGTGCCTTCCTGCTGGTTCAAGGCCTCTGCTCTGTTTTCCATCGGCATACTTCCACCATCTTGCTTTATGCATCAAGTCCCAAGTGGCTGCATGGCCTTAAAAGAAAAAGGAGGACAAGTCATTTCCTGGAACCGGAAGCCAGCTGGGATCCTGTCACCCAGCTGTACAGATGAGAGCCAGGAAGGGAAGGCCAGGTAGGTGCCAAGATGGGCAGACTCTGAGGAGTCTTTCTCCTCTTCTCCCTTGCTCTCTCCGGCCATATCAGTCTCCTAAGCAGTTTCCTACCTCCTAAGCAGCCCTGCCTGCCCAGGGCTGACAGTTTTCCCTCACAGGAATCTCAAAGGCTCTCCTCTGCCTTGGGATCGCCAGCCTCGCATGTAATTCCCTCTGCTTTTCGACCCTATTTGTCTCTGCTCATCAGAGTTCTCTGAACCTTGGTTTCAAAGGACTCCACTCTACACAGGCAAGTTGGTAAGTTCCTCAACGGTGTGTCTTACTCTGTAGTCAGCCACGACACTGGGTACCAGAACCACAGCCCCAAAACTTCTCAGGAGGCTGCAGTGCTGGGTCAACCTGTGCTTCCTCCAAGACAGACAGGGAAACAGAGGGAAGGCCAGGAGCCCCATCTGATAGTGAGGCCTGTGGTGAGCAGCCCTCTTGGGTTGCGACCCTACCCTTGCTACCGCCATCATGCCCGCCAGGTCAGGCCCCTGCCCAAAGTCCCCTCCAACCTGGGCCTCCTCTAACATCCTAAGGATGTCCCCATGATCTCTCAGGACTCCTTGAGTGGCACTCATCCCCAAAGCAGCCTCAGTCTTCTTTAAACTCCACTGTCTGTAAAGCTCCCTGCCCCTCTCGTGGCCTCACTCCCTGCCAGGAGCCTTCTCCCTGACTCCTCGTGGCTGCCAGCCAGCAACCTTGTGCTCACTCTGCATCTCCTTGTTCCTCTCCACATCTGGAATGTGCCCAGCCTCAGCTCACTCCCCTGAGTGCTAGCTTTCTCTTGAGAGACCCAGACCTCCGGAGGCATAGACTGTACACCCCTCCACTTGCTCACCTCCATCTACCCACTGAGCCCCACCCAGGCTCTCCAGGGAAATGGTCCAGGCCAAGGTCGCTAGAGGCAAGCTTCTATGTTGGTAATTGAACATTTTCTTCTCTCTTACCTTGACACTGTACTTGTCCTTCTCGAAACTCAATCTCTCCTTGGTCTCCGGGAAGCCATTCCCTAGAGGGTTTGGACACTCTCCAGGGCCTTCCCATCAGCCATCTCTTAAACATGTATATTTCCCAAATCCCAAACTTGGCCCTGCCCCCTCTGACTTCTTGTTCCTGATGTCCCAAGCTCTCCCTCATGGTGACCTCATGGTGACATCACCTGTCACCCAGACCCAGAGCCTCTGCTTTCTGGAGGTCTTGCTGAGTCTTGATTCTGCCTCAAGCCCCACCTCGAAATGGCCAGCAGGGACTAGAAGGTCCACCCTTCTGCCCTCTCTGAGGTTGGCCCTCTTCCTCCATGCCTACTGTCACCGCTGTTGACGAGGACTCCATGCTTTTCAACTCAAACCACTGATATAAACCCCTATCTGCTCTCACCGCCTAGTTTCTCTTTCCCCCAACCCATCCACTGAAATGCAGGCAAGTGGACTTTTCTAGAACAAAAATCTGTGTCAGCTCTTCTGTTTAAGGCTATCTGATGACTTCAAAATCCATCGTAAAGTCCTTAGCATGGCACACAGGGCCCTGTAGGGTCTGGACACCCCCTGTGTCTAAAGCCTTCAAGCCTCTTAGCTAACTCATCTCTCTGGAGTGTCAGGCAGCCCCAGCTGCAGGGCGCCTCCCCTGCGCCACCCCTACTTCTGGACAGGAGCTCTTCCCAGGGCTCCAAGAGGCCCCCTGGGTTCACTGCTCACCAATACTGCTGATGCTGCATTGCACTGTCTCGCCCCCTAGGATACAGATTCCATGTTTTTTGATTCTGTGTTTCTAGCAACTGTTGTAGTGCTGGGTCCTCGGCGATGGATCCAGAGATGTTGGTTGGGTAAAGGGGTGGATGAATGGATGAATGAATGAATGAATGTTCTACTCTGGGGGCAAACTTTGCCTTGAGAATATTACATTACAGTTAGTGAATTCTTGGCACCAAACTGGAAAGGTTTAGATGATGTCAAACAGGGCCATTAAGTGACTTTATGTCACTTGACAAATTTAAAGAGGGAGGGGAACAGGGTAAGGGAAAATGACCTATTATTTGCTGGGTAGCATTTATGGCTCCTTAGTAGGCATTTTTAAAAAATGTTAGTCTCATTTAACTCCATAAGAATACTCTGGAATCAATATATTTGTTTTCTAGATCCACAATTACGACATAGAAAAATCAGCTTGACTGAGGCTATGCAACTAAGCGGCAGAACTCAAATGTGAACACAGGTCCCAAGCCAGATTCTAAAATCTGTGATTTTTCCAGCAAATTAGGCCAAAAGACCACCCAGGTAACCCTGCAGGTTGGAGGCAGATGGCCAGTGTCAAGGCAGCTGCAAAGGTCCTGGCAGTAGGGATGCGGACAATGGACCTGGATGCTGTGGGCCGCCAACAGGCCCTCGCTGGAGGTCCAGTTGGTATGCAGATGAGAGAAGGAAGGGTGAGAGTGATGTCAGGGACCACCGAATGTCCAGAGGTGTCATTTCAGAAATTTGTCTTCTGGGCTGAGATTGTGGCTCAGTGGTAGAGCGTTTGCCTCGCATGTGGGAGGCACTGGGTTCGATCCTCAGCACCGCATATAAATAAATGAATAAATAAAAGTCAATCAAGAACTAAAAAGATTTTTTTTTTAATTTGTCTTCTGTGGACTGTAGAGCATTATGAGGAGTCAGATTTCTGCTCACTGTGAGGAAGGACTCTCTGGCCAGGGTGAAGCAGGGATGCGGGCAGAAGCGGAGGGAGACAGCCCCAGCTCATTACCCCTAGGCTGGGATAGTGAACGGCAGGCTAGAAATATTGGTAAAGGCGGGTGATTGGAAGAACAAGCCTCGTCAGGCGCATCCCTGCCTGCAGCCTGTGGTTCTGGCTCACTGGAATAGGTGTTGGATGGGTGGCAAAAATAATGCCTTCTCTTTAGCACTTTCTCAACTTGCACAAAGGTGACGAGGATAAAGCTTTCCAAGTGCAGTTGGAAAGAATGGATTTTTAAGTTGAACTACTCGCTATCAGGCAAATATAGGTGTGGCTTCCTTCCACTTCACAGCCAACAGTCAGTCTGGCATGAACAGGAGGCTTTGTATTGTTTATTTTTCTGCTTGGAAGAAAAAATATATGAAATTTCACACTCCCTCCCTTTAAATTCAATGGTATTCTGTGTGATCAAATAAACTTCCTTGGTTGAAATGAAGTATTTTTTAATGGCTTCTAGGGTTTTTCTTTCTTTTTTCCTTTGGGTTTTTTGTTCTTTTCTGTTTAACTTCCCTCTCCCAAGCCCCCAATCAAATTGCCTTCCTACACTGCCTTGAACTTGGATGGTCCGACCTCTGAGATCCGTAGACAGTCTAACTGTGCCCAGGTGCCCTCATCAGTGTGGGCTGGGATAGCAGCAGGTGGCCAGTTAACTTCCAGATAGCACAACCAGGGAGCTGCTCTACCAGCTTCCCTTGTTTATTACCCAGATAGACAGACTCTCATGGTTCCAGCAGGGCAGATCGCCGAGGCAGCAGGACATTTGTGCAGTGCCCTGTTGGTGACTGTAGATTTTAAAATGTCTGTTGAAATGGTTGATGAAAGAGTGGCTATGGCCCGAACCCCAAAATCTCAGCCTGACAGCCTGGCATTGCAGAGGCTTGTGGGAAACTGAAACCCACCAACAAAAAGCCAGAGTTAGAAAGGAACTTGGGAACCACGGAGTCTTTTTCCTTCCTTTTACAGATGAGGAAACTGAAGTCTAATGCTGGGTGGACATGCACCACTTTCAGTGCCCCAGATCAGCCTCCTCTCCCTCCTCACAGCCTCACTCCACCCACTGCCTCCAACCCAAGAGGAGGAAGATGCCTCCCCGCAGGTTGCCCTCTGAAAGCCCACCCAGGAGGGTAGCCTGCTTCTCTGAGCACGCATCACCCCAGTGGCACATTACAGTTTGGAGACATTGTCCCCTGCAGATGCTGACACCTCATGTCCACCTCAATAGCAACAGCCTCAGCCATGGTCCACTGGTTTTTGCACTTAGCTCTTCATGGGTTAATGGCTCTGCTTCCACCTCAGTGAGCCCTGGCAACTTGTTCTTTCAAAATGTCTAACAATAAAAAAACTGGAATTAAATACTGTGTCTTCAGAGTGCCTCCTTCCCAGACAGGGCAGTTAAGGGGGAACAGGTGTCAGGGTGAGGGTTCAAGGCACGTCCTTTCTGTCCTCAGGGGCACATCTCAGGCTTGTGCCTGAATATTTTTGCAAGTGCAAGGAAGAGTGCTTTGGCAACAAGAGTAGAACTACATATCCATCACATCCAGCCCAGACCCGTTAATATGAAAAATTGGCTGGTGCCCAGCCTCACGCTGGCCCTGGCACCTGCGTTATGAGCACCGGGGATCTAAACAAGCAGATGTGAGTGCGTGGACGTCCCGGCAGGGAGATCAGGGCTGCAGAGCCAGTCCCTGTGGAGACGCCGCCTCGAGGGGAAGCCCACCCTGCAGCTTTGAAGGTTTCCACCCGTGGAGGATGCCTGGACAGCAGCTGGAGGAGTGTCTTCCCATCCCTCTGGGCCACCAGATAAAGATGACACAAGAGGCTGCAGACTCTGGGCCCACAAAGCTGAAAGCAGGAAATAAATACCTGGTCCTAGATGCCAGCAGTCTCGAAATGGACATGTGCCTTACCCCATTTTTGTTAAAACAGTGATGTTTTTAAGCTAAATTTAAGACACGGAGGCGGAGTGGGAGGGCTCTGTGTTGGTAAGATAAAGAGGGCATCTTACATTTCCCTTGTCCCTTACAAAGCATATTCACACTATCTCAGCTTCACAGTGGGATACCTGATATTCAACATGATTACTGACTTGGTCACTTTGACCATTATCGTTTCCGCTTTATTTTAAACAGGTGTGCATTGCACACAGGATCCGGTCCAAGGGCTTCGCTTCCCACCCCCATTGAGCTGTGCTCCAACCTCACTGAAGTCCCATCTACATGTCGTGCTCTAAACTCACTGCCCTAGGAAGTAGGTGAGTATTTGGGCCACGACTCTTGGTCTTGTCCACAGAAATTGACTCTGGCCAACTTGAGACCATAAAGGGAATCTACTGGGAGGAAATCGGGCAGCTTTCAGAACTGACCAGAAAAATAGAAGAAACCAAGTCCATGCTACAGGGAGAGTTTGATATGGATACTACAGTACCCTCCACCACTATCATTGTCCCTGTTACCCGCCACTGCCTCTACTGAGATGATTCTCCACACGCCGGTCTCTCCGTACTACCCTTCAGATGCCCCGGCCCAGGCAGCTCACCCTCATGGCCAGGGGCCAGATACAGCACCTGCCTTCTTCATCTTCCCAACAGGAGACAGTGTCCCCCTCCCCGACCATGGAGGCACACCCAGAGGGGACCCCCAACAAGGAAGGGGTTCCTGTGCTGTGTGGTCAAAACAGAAGGCCATCCATATAGTAGGTTAGCTGTTTGCCCATTCTCATAGAAGAGGAAACTGGAAATGCTCACAGCCTCTTGACAGTAAAGTGACCCACCCAGCATCACATCACTGGTAAGAAATGTCATGCCTCTTAAGGGTCACCACGCTTTACCCACCACATCAGGACTGTCTGGAGAGAGAGAGAGCGAGCTGTGAGTTTGCAGTCTTTAATGGAAACCACCCACTTCTGAGCCTGATCGGGCCTCCCCAGGCTGAGAATATCCCATAGGAAAGGGCCCTTGCAGGCAGGCAGGCAGATTCTGTACAGCCTCTCTCTCCCTTCCTCCCTCTCCTTCCTCTCCTTCTCTCTCCCCATTCCAGTAAAATTCCTTTAGCTCCCTCTGGCCCCATCACCAAAGTACCCACAGTGTAACCAGGTTAGGGGACGGAACTTCATTCTGGCTGGTAAGTGGTGTATGAGGCAGAACAATGGACGAGTCCAGAGAGCCAGGCAAGAGCCTGTGACAAAGTGTTTGGGCTTTGTTTAACCAGAGGCCATTGGGAGCCCTGGGAGGGTTTCCAGCAGGAGTGACCCAATCCAGTTTTAGTAAGTGGGAGAATGAACAAGAAGGATTGAGGAGGAGGCATGAGGAGGCTAATGAGCAGGCAGTCATGGTAGACAGGTGGCCAGTGGGAACAGAGGGCAGTGGAGTCAAATACTAAGCCAATGGAATTAAAGGTCTTGGCGATTGATCCAACACAAGGTGGGTGGGAGTGGGCAAAGAATTTTGAGCAGTGGTGACATTCTTCAGGAGAAAGAATGTTGGCAGGTAGGCAGGTCAAAGAAAGCAGGAGTCTTCAGGGGCTGAGGACTTAGGAAGACGTTTAAAAGCTGTGTCTGTCAGCTTTCCATTACTATAACAAAGTACCTAAGAGAATTGATTTATAAAAAGAAAAGCTAGATTTTGGCTCACGGTTTTGGAGGTTCTGTCCATGACCAGGCAGCCCGTTGGCTCTGGGGCCTGTGGTAGCATATCATGGTGGGACACAGGTGGTAGAGCAAAGCCACTTGCCTTGTGGCAGCAGAAGGAAAGGTGAGAAAAGCCCAGGTCCCACAATCCCCTTCAAGGGTACATCCTCAATGACCTAACTTACTCCCACTAAGCCCTCCCCCCTAAATGTGGCCCCACCTCCCAGTAGCACCTCAGGCCAGGATGGAAGCCTTGATCACATGGGTTTGGACATTCCAGATTCAAACAATAGCAGAAGCTGAAAAGTCCAGGACAGCCTTTTCAGTGAGAGTCAGTCCCCCTCTGTTCTGCTAGCTGAAGACTGTGGCCAGTCAGCCTCAGCATTCCTCCCTGGGTGTATAAAGGCGATTTAATCAAGCAAGGAAAAAGTTCCTTGCAGTTGACAGCACAACACAAGGGGACCTGGGATCTTCTTTGGCCCCGTAGCAAACTGTTTTTGTGACCTTGAACAAATTCCCCCTGGATCTTGGTCTCCTGACCATCACTCACATTCCAGGGCTCTGTGGATGAATATTGGAGGAAGTGTAGTGCTATGTAAATGTTGACTACTAATAACAAACCATCCACAAAACGACTATATATCGCCTGGGCAACCCAACGGCTTTAAAAATCTTAAGTGGCTCTTGTTCTTCTGATTCATCGCATTCTATGCATTTAACTTCCAGAACAAATTTAGCCCTCAAAATATCTTGGTACATTTTCTACCCACCCCTTAACATTTAAATCCTCCATCTTCCATGCCACTTCACCATGCCTGCATCACCTGTTTCCCTGGCACACCCTCCTCCTTTTCCTCTTCAAGAAACCAGCCCAGCCCAGCCCACCCTTGGAGCCACCAGAGAGTGGTGTTGCTGAGTCTGCTCCACGCATGTCCTGAATGAGAAACCAGCAAAGCCTGGCAGGAGGCTGGGGATGCATGGGCAGGGCAGGGGAGGAGAAGTTCGGACCCAGTGAAGGGCTAGAGTCCAAGTTAACAAGCAGAATAATCCCGGGCCACCCACACACCGTAGGCATATAGCCACAGGATCCGGGGAAGATTGCCTCACGGTGCCAACTTCAGAATCCGTTTTGAGCCATTTCGGTCACTGGCTAGAGAACTAGCCTCGTCAGTGGTGGGGCTGGAGTAGCCTGGAGCCCCAGCTCATTTGGACTGGAAGATCAAGGAGGGACTGAGGTCAGCACTGTTCTGTCAGAACCATTTGCCTTAGCCACACTCAGTCCATATCGCCTCTTTAAAAGCAAACATTGTCTCCGTCACTTCCAAGATGTTAAGCGCAGGGCTGAAGGTAAGCCTTGAAGGCTGCCAGGGCGAGGGCTGGAGAGCCTTTCAAAGTGTTTGCAGCTGAGAAAGGCAGAGCCCAGCCCTAGGCGCCAGCTCCTCCGTGCTGGGCTGGGGCTAAGATGGGAAATTCTTTCAGAACAGCAGGTGCCACCACCCTGGAAGCTAATAAGAATGATAGAGAATGTTTATTGAGCACTTCCTCTGTGCTAGAAACTATTCTAAGTATTTTCATATGAATTAACTCCATTAATCCCCACAACAGCCCTATGAAGCAGAAAGGTTTATTCTTCATTTGACAGAAGGGTGAATTCAAGCACAAAGATGTTAAGTGACTGGTCCCAACTCTGCAGGCTAGCAAGCAGGCAAATTGCGTTTTGAAACCAGGAGGTGGTGGCATCAAGTAAGGCCACCCTGAAGATAAAGCACACCCAAGGTTCCTCTCAAGGCAAAATAAGTCACACGGATGGGATTTTGTGGTGTTCCCACCTCTCCTCTTTCCAGGTGCTGTTCTAAGCCCCTTTGATGATGGGAAGAGTAACTCCAGAAGCCTCACTTGAGTACGGTCTGAACAACGAAATGAAACCAACACCTGATGATGAAATTTCAGGAACTGTGGCTCTGGAGTTTGGTCATATTTTAAGCTGGGTTCAAATTACCAGCCCCCTTTAAATTGTATGATGCTGCTTCAATGATCCATAAAGCTCATCTTGCCCTGGCTTCCCTTCCCTCACCCGCCCTAAACATTTATATCACCCAAATGAAACACTATTATGTCCTTTAAAAACCACTTGCAAAACCCACAGGGTCCTTATTCTTTTGTAAATAACAGGAGAGCGGGGGCTCTTCAGTCCCTTGAATTAGCTTTTGGTGAGTGACTTGCTATTCTGAAAGTTAACTCCTCCGAGCCTGGCCTCTGATAATCTGCCCAAACCCCCAGTCACGGAAAAGCCCAGACTGTGGCTCTCACCCCATTCCCAAGCCGCTACCTGACATTTGACTGTTAACACAGCTAATTCTAGTGTCAAATCCTTTTTTTTTCCAAATAAACCTCAGTGCTGCAAAGAAGAGATCCCCCACCCCACCCTGCCTTAAATGTCTGAACTCCAGGTCTCTCGTTCAAACGTCCTTGGTTTATAAATCTTCTAGGCTTCGCATTCAATTACATGCCTCTGCTTAAATACCTATGGAAGCCATCAAAGACCTGAAAACTCTGGCTTCAGATCAATAGAACAGTTCCCTTGATAAGGTTCCTTCTGGTAAAGAACTAGAAGTACCCTCTCAAAACCCCAAGCATGCTGGCTTATCACTAGTATTTGCCACTAAAAATCTCACATATTGTTTGTTCTCTGCCCAAAGTCATGTTCCAGTTTTTTCCTGAGACCAGCCCACCCCATGCCTGAGAAAATGTGCTGAGGTCTATAGGGGCCCAATCTCTCTCCAGGCAGATTCCATCTCTCTAGACCCAGGCTTCCATTTACACAGCTTCATCTTCACATTCTGTCTACCTCAGATGGCACAATTCATTTTTCTCCTTTCCCTCCCAACTAGGGTTCTTGTAAGTCTTTCTGAAACTGACACTAGAATCAAAGGAGGAAGGGAAAAAAAAAAACAGCCACAGAAAACCTCGGTCTCCTTTAACGAGCTCTGAGCTGCACGCCCCTCTCCCAGCTACTTGTCAAAATTCTCCATGAGTTCTTTCTGGATGTGCCTCAGCCTCTCCCAAGCACTGCTCTTTCAAACAGCCTACCAGTCTCTCCACAAATTTACTCAGCCCATTTGTCAAGTCCATTTTGTGCAAGACATTGTCTTCCATGCCAGGGAGCAGGGTACAATGCGGAAGAATTGATTCCTGCCTTTCAGACCCTAGAGTCTCTGGGAGAGTCACTAGACACTTTCCCCAAAGTAGCTGCAACTCCTGGAGAATCTTTTTTAAATGATAGCAATGCCAGACACGGGCTCCATTACCTGAAAAGCTGAACCTTGAGGGGTATGTAAATTCCAGAACAAGAGGAGTAGAAAAGGGACCATGTGAACAAAGACATAAACTTATCTGGGGACAGTAAGTTCATGACTCAGCACCAAATGACCCGAATAGGGCTGTGAAGAGAAGGTATGGAAGCGTCCAGATGTATGTCACAATATGGAGACCTGGGCAGGCTGGGGAAGGCTGTGAATGCTATACCAGCAAGGTGACCTGCAGACAGTGCCATTCCTGAGGAAACCAAATTCTCACCAACAAAATGGAAATAGGGCAAGGAGGAGGTGGCAGGGCCTCCCACCAACATCCATGGCCAGTGATTCTTCTGCCAAACCAGGCTGAGGCTTCACTTTCAGCCCTGGCCCCACACAGGAGCCCCAGCTGTGCAGGAGAACACTCGGGCAGCCCACATTAATAGTTTTTTTCCTGGAAAGAGTGCTAGCCTGGGAACTGAGAGACCTGGCTCCTGCCCCAGAGCAACCACTAACCAGAAGACAAGCCATGTTGTTTCATGAGCCTCTGCTTCTTCATTTGTAGACTGACAATGGGGGATTTGAACCAGTCCTTCCAGCCCTCAGATGATATTTCACAGCCTCTCTGTAGGGCCATCTCCCCTCCTCTACCCTCTCTTAGGGCTCCATAGGAGATTTTATTTTTCAGTTGCTGGGGTGCCGTCTTTTTCTTCAGCTTTTTCTCTTCCTCTACCTACTATTTTCCAACAGATGCCTTTTTCAAAACCACTTTTATTAATGTGAAAAAAAAATCATATATACTTTGGAACATACAGAAAGCATGGAGAGGATAAGAAAATTTCAATCTAACCATTCACAGAGAACCACCATGAACAACTTGGCATATCTTTCTGGTCTTTCTATTCATATACATACACACTGTTATGGTTTGGATCCAGAATGTCCCCAAAAGCTCCTGTGTTAGGCAATGCAGCAATATTC
This sequence comes from Geosciurus inauris, assembly GCA_004024805.1. Classification (NCBI taxonomy): domain Eukaryota; kingdom Metazoa; phylum Chordata; class Mammalia; order Rodentia; family Sciuridae; genus Geosciurus; species Geosciurus inauris. The sequence continues at coordinate 82,208 of PVHX01007710.1, forward strand.
AGAGGTGAAAAGATAAGATTATGAGATCTGTGACCTCATCAGTGGATACATCTGATGTTTCATAATATGAATGGACTACTGGGTGATAACTGTAGGGAGATGGGGCCTGGCTGAGGAAATTTGGACACTGAGGATGTGCTCTTGGGGATTATATCTTGTCCCTGACTCCTTCCTCTCTCTCTCTCTATCTCTCTGTCTCTCTCTCTCTACTCCCCCCCTTCCTCGCCCTTCTCTCTCCCCGCCCGAGTCTCTCACAGCCTCAGTCTATAGCTGTGCAACTTTCCTTGGCCATGCCCTTCCACCATGATGTTCAACCTCACCTCAGGCCCAGAACGATAAAGCCAGCTGACCATGGACTGAGCCTCTGAAACCATGACCCTAAATTAAACTTTTCCTCCTCTAAGTTGTTCTTTGTTAGAGATTTTGATCACAGTGATAAAAAGCTGACAAACACACACAGTTACATGCTTTTACTTTTAATTGAGTAAGTACCATACAACACGTACTGTTTCAAAACCTGCTTTCCTTTTTCATTTAAAAAATATATTTTGTGGAAGGATGGGGGCAGCACTCAGCAGTAGAGTGCATGCTTAGCAGTAGAAGGCCCTGTGTTTGATCCCCAAAACTGCAATAAATGTACATATTTGGGAGTTCCACCTCCAATGTTGATTGGTTTGGTTGTTTTTGAGCTAACCCTCCAACTGAGAACTAGAAAAGCTGGATAATATGTAACAAGATCCTCTTGAAAAATCACCAAGGCAGTAAAATTTTGTGATGCTATGACCTGAAAAAGGAAAGAAATCAAGAAAAATAAACCCAGAATTCATTCCATGATGGACCTCTTTATCCCTCAAAGCCACAGCTAGACTCCATAAGCAAAAGCAGCATGCCAGAGGCTGAGAAATCAGTGAGCTTCAGCAGCCTTGAGGGCTGGTGTATCCTAGATGGAATTCAGGGTCCACAAAGGAAGAAGAAACTTGGTGAACATCCCAAGTCTTCAGCTAGGACCCCAAAGGGCTTTGCCCTAGTTACCAGAACAACCTGGGCCTCACAGAAAGTGAAGCCAAGCTTTTAATTGTCAGTTCCTCACTGAATTTGGGTTACCCACCCCTGGATTAGCTGACAGCCAGCCTAAATCCTCTAAATCCTCTCTGGGGGAAGATAACATCAACTAGAACCTCAAATCATCTCCACAATTTTTCAAACACAATGTTTGGCTTTCACTACCTGGACAGAAATAGTTGTAGCAGGTGAATGTCCCCATGGAATGCCCTTGAAAAACAAATAAACTGCAGAAGTTATGGAAAATGGCATGGAAAGCTTCAGAGACAATGAGGACAATGGAGGATAAGATTCTGGGGAGGAGAAACTGCACAGAGAATGACCTGGAGCTGCTTGTTTTGAGGCTGCTGTCGATTCTGTGAACAGAAAAAGAAAAAAATACAAAGCTTTGCCCAGACCATGTGGCGCTGCCAGGTGCCTGAGAAACCATCAGAGCTTTAGAAGTTTCATGAGACTTATGTGATGAAAAGTGGAGACCCAGGAAGTCTCCAAAACATGGCCAGCTCATAAAGCAAATGGAAATTATGTCATCTGCAGGAAAATGGATGGAACTTGAGGCTATTATGTTAAGTAAAATAAGCCAAAGTCAGAAGGGCAAGGGTTGGATGTTTTCTTTCATATGTGGAAGCTAGAGAGGAAAAAGGGAAAAAAGGTGGAGGCTAATCAAATGGAAAACAAAGGGAGATCAGTAGAACTGAGGAAGGGCACAGAGGGTAGATATAAGGGGAGGGGGGTTGCTGGGGAATGATATTGGCCAAATTATATTGTTCTATTGTGTGAATGCACTAATATGTAACAACAAATCCCACCACTGTGAACAACTGTAATGCACAAATAACAAAGGGAAAAAATATGGCTGACTTTTGCCCCAGTACATTTGCCAAATTCTTTAACTATACAAGCGAGAAAGCTGAAGTTCCAAGCAGATGATGTGGGGCAGTTTTATGGTTCTGAGGAGAGAAAGATTAGAATTTAAGACCAGCCAGAGAAAGGGATCTCAGCAAACTTTCCAGATATTCCAGGGGAAACCCTGAAGGTTTATGCCCAGGATGAAAAAACCAACAGGAGGCACACAGAGCCTTGCCAGACTGCAGGAGTCAGGATTCAGCTCTGTTCCTGAGTGGACTCAGGTGATCTGCTCCCACTCTACCTGCCTAATTATGACTTGTATCTTTAAGGAAATACAGGAAAAGATGGTGAGAATAAATGAAATAATAAAGAATTCCAACTAAGAACTGGAATCTATTTTAAAAGAACCAAGTAGAAATTCTAGAACTCAAAAATACAACATCTGATATTATCAGTTCAATATCTGACATCAAGAACTCAACAAATTTTACCAGCAATTTCAACACAGAAGATTGAAGTAATGAACTTAAATTACATTTACATTAATGTAAAATGTTCAAACAAGATAATTTTTAAATAGAAAATACACCAAACAGCATAAAGACCCAGAGGTAGAGTCAGAATATTCATCTTATATGAAGTCCCATCGGGGGGAGGAGGAAGCAATTTCGGAAAAGATAATGGCTAAGAATTTTCCAGAACTGACAAAGAATATCTGCTCACATATGCATAGAAATAACATAATATCTCACTGAGGAACATCACAAGACAAGTACTGAAAGAAAAGGAAAAAAATTAAAAGCATACAACAGAAGCCAAAAAATAATGGAATGCTCACACTTTTAAAGTATTAAAATGGCATAATCTCCAACCTAGAAATATATGCACACCAAAATTTGTCCTTTAAAATGAAAGCAATATAAAGGTATTTCAGACAAACAAAAAACAGAGTTTGTTACTACTAGGCCTGCCTTAAAAGAAATATGGATGGTTTTATTCAAACAAAAGGAAAACAGACTCAGGTGGAAATACAGAAACATAAGAAGGAAAGATTAACAGAAAAGGTAAAAATATTGGAAAATATAAATGAAGATTGACTTTATGAAATAAAATAATATTAATATATTGTGGGGATTAAGGTATATGTAAAATTGAAATATATGAAGACAACAAGAAGTAAGGTTGGGAGGGAGCAACTGAAGATAAAATATTCTAAGGTCTTGCATTATTTGGAGATTAGTGAACATCATAGTTTGTATTAGAGTATAAGGGAGTCAAGTGTGCACAAGTAATCACTAAAAGAACAGTAATAGAGCATATATTCATGAAGTTAATACAGGAGTAAAAATAAAATAATCAAAATATTTTCTTCCTCAAAAAGGTGGTATGTCCAGGCTCTGTGGTGCACACTTGTAATCCCAGCAGCTCAGGAGGGTGAGGCAGAAGGATCATGAATTCAAAGCCAGCCTCAGCAAAACCAAGGTGCTAAGCAACTCAGTGAGACCCTGTCTCTAAATAAAATACAAAAAAGGGCTGGGGATGTGGTTCAATGGTCTAGTGCCCCTGAATTCAATCCCCAGTACCAAAAAAAAAAAAAAAAGGGTGGTATGAAAGAAAAGAAAAGGATATATAAAATAAACATATCAAATGAGGAAAAATATGGCAATTGGTAGATATGCAATCAAATACCACAGTAATTACAATAAATGTAAATGGACAAAATTCTAAATGTATTAAATGTAAAATTAAATCTACAAAGATTCTGAAAGTGGATTTTGAAGATCCAGCTATATACTGCTTATAAGAGGCACTCTAAACATAAGGACTGACAGAATGGCAACTATCAAGAATACAAGCAACAATAAATGTTGGTGAGGATGTGGGGAAAATGTACACTCATACATTGCTAGTGGGACTGCAAATTGGTGCAATCACCAAGCAGTATGGAGATTCCTCAGAAAACTTGCATGGAACCACCATTTGACCCAGTTATTCCACTCCTTGATTTATACCCAAAGGACTTAAGGTCAGCATACTAAGTGATACACCCACATCAATGTTTATAGCAGCTCAATTCACAATAACCAAGCTATACAGCCAACCTAGGTGCCCTTCAACAGATGAATGGATAAAGAAAAGGTGGTATATATGCACAATGGACTATTACTCAGCCTTAAAGAAGAATGAAATTACAGCATTTGCCAGTAAATGGATGGAGCTGGAGAATATCATACTAAGCAAAATAAGCAAATCCCAAAGAACCAAAGACCAAATATTTTCTCTGATATACAGATGTAAATTCACTATAAATTGGGGGTCTAGGGAAGAATAAAGACACTTTGGAATAGACAGAGGAAAGTGAAGGGAGGGGAGGTGGTATGGGGGTAGGAAGGATGGTAGAATGAATTGTATATTATGACCCTATGTGCATATATGATTATACAACCTGTGTAATCCTACATCATGTACAACCAGAAGAATGAGAAGTTATACTCCATTTATGTATGATGCATCAAAATGCATTCTACTGTCATGTATAACTAATTAGAACTAAATAGGTAGCTAGGTAGATAGATAGATGATAGATAGATAGATAGATAGATAGATAGATAGATAGATAAAACATGCAAATCAAAGAGTGTAAAAGATATCCAAAGACTAGACAAATGAAAATTGGTGCAGATAATCAAATAGCAGAGAAAGTAAGGCGAAAACATGATTAAAGATAAAGAAATATATTTCATAGAGATCAGTTCACCAGAGACCTACCACAATTCTAAATGTAGATGTATGCAAAAACATAGTTTTAAAATATTTCAAACAATAAAATAATTGACAGAATTAAGATAAACAATAAACCCAAATTCTTAGTGGGACAGTTTAATACATCTCTCCCAATATGTAATGGTGGATCCAATAAAATCAGTAAGGAAAGAGAAGAACTAAAAAACACAACAAATGAACTAATTGGCAAATATAGAGCACCACATGATTTTACATAATGTTCAAACACAGGAAAAGTGATATCATTACAAATTGTGACAGAAAGGGGATAAAACAGTTGTCAGAAGTGGCAAGAGGGAGAGTTTCTGGAGTGAAGTAATGAATGTCCTAGAATGTTCTATTTCTTGACCTGGGTGGTAATTAGGTGGATGTATTCTCTTAGAGATGACTCATCAAACTGCTATAATTCCCTTTAAAAGTTTATTGAGTATACGTGTGTAATTAGAATACCACATATAACAAAACAATTTTATCTACATATATCAAGATGAAAATTAAAGTGTATTGAATAGAAACAGAACACTGGAGAGCCAGAGATTGACGTAGTGGAAATACCATCTCCCAGCCAGCTTCTGGACATCATCCTACAGCTGCCCCAGCAGGAATTTCACTTGCGCGTGTAAGCAGGGCCACCAGGCAGCAGCCATTGCCACAAGCAGAGCGTCTTCGGCAGCAAGCGGTGGTGGAGCTCAGCCGCAGCGGCTCAGAGCCCCATCCCAGGGCTCGCCCCGGGCAGGGCCTGCTTCTATACGGGGTTCCTGGCTCCAGCACCCACCCAACCACGCAGGGCCCCTAGCAGCTGCTCCCGCGGACACACAGCCTCAGCCGCTAGCCACTGGGGAGCCCAAATTCAGGGCAAGAGTCGCTCCAGAGACCCCAGCAGAGACAGCCCACCGCACATCCGCTCCAGAGCTCCGGTGCACCGGCGGGAGCTGCAGAGGGCCCAGATCCGCCCACAGGAACCTGCTCGGGTGTCCAGCAAGAGGGAGACCAGGAACTGCCACCTCGAGCCACTGAGGATCCCAAACTCAGGGTAAGAGTCCCCCCAGAGACTTTAGTGCGAGGCAGCCCCACCCAAGGGCAGCCTGGGCCCGCCCCAGTTCTGCTCCAGAGTTCCCGGGGACCAGCAGGAGCTGCAGAGGGCCCTGATCCACCCTCAGGAACCTCCACGGTTGTCCATCCAAAAGGAGACCAGGGTCAGCTACCTCTAGCCACTGGGGAGCCCAAATTCAGGGCAAGAATCGCTCCAGAGACACCAGCATGAGGCAGCTCCATCCTAGGGCAGCCTAGGTCTGCCCCAGTTCCACTCCAGAGTTCCCGGGGTCTGGCAGGAGCTGCAGAGGGCCCAGATCCACCCTCAGGAAACTCCATGGGTGTCCAACTAAGGGTTGACCAGAGTCTATTGCTAACAGCCACAGAGGAAAGCACACCCAGGGAAAGAGTGGCCTCCAGAGACCCCAGTGTGAAGAGGCCCCACCCTGGTGCGCTCTGGGCCTGCCTCAGTTCCGCTCCAGAGTTCCAGTGGGAATGCCAGGGGTGCCCAGTTGAAGGCAGACCAGAGACTGCTAGCTTCTAACCCCAGGGGAGCTCATACTCATGGTAAGGGTCGCACACAAACTCTCCAGCTTGTGACTCTGCCTAAGTGAGACCTGAGCCAGCCTCTACTTCCACTCCAGAGTTCCTGTTCACCAGCAGGAGTGCAAGAAAAGGCCAAAACAGCACTCAGGGGCCGCCTCAGGAGCCCAGCCAAGGCCATTCCCACTGCACTCTAGAGGTACATCCACTACTTCTGCCACCAACTTTAGTGACAGTAGTGCCCATCTGGGAACACTGGGAGAACAGGAGTAGCTCCAAGGTGAGACACAGGTAATCTAGAGTGTCAATACAAGATTATAGGATAGAAGCTGCAATACCTCAGACTGGTATTTCAAGAAAGGAAGACACACAATCAACATGAAAAAACAAGGGAAGAAAGTGCCCCAAATAAACCTGGATACAACTGTAACACAATCCATTGACAGCACAGTTGATGAAATGTCAGAGAAAGAATTCCGAATGTACATAATTAAAATGATCAGCGAACTAAAGAATGACATAAGTGAACAATTACAGGCAAAAATTGATCAATCCAACAAAGAAATAGGAGAGCAAATAAAGGCAACCATTGATCATTCGAACAAAGAGATAAGAGAGCAATTACAAGTAGC
>PVHX01007711.1:0-89045 GCA_004024805.1 Geosciurus inauris
GAGGACCTACTGTAGGATTTGAAGTGACTACTCATAGTTTCTACAGTCACACTCTAAGCCTGATCTCTCTCTCCATTTCTATTATATCTACCTTTCTCATTTGTCCCATGCCTAGAATATGGGCTTGATGTAATTAGTTTTACTGGCAATTAAGGAAAATTTCTTTAAGAGAAGGATGAGGATTGGATAGGTTTGGGCATTTTATTTCTAATCAGATGGCTGATCTATACTAGTTTTTTAAAAGTGATAGATGAAGGCTGGGGATGCAGTGGATGTGGTAGAACCTCTACCTAGTATGGGCAAGGCCCTGGGTTCAAGTTGTAGCACTACCAAGAAAAAAAAAGGCAATAGGACCTTAACTTCTTTTTTTTTTTAATATTTGTTTTTTAGTTGTAGGTGGACAGAATATCTTTATTTTATTTTTATGTGGTGGTGAGAATCGAACCCAGTGCCTCTCACGTGCTAGGCAAGCACGCTACCATTGCGCCATAACCCCAGCCCAGGACCTTAACTTCTTATAAGTGTCAATGGCAAGTTGGTCTTCATGTACCCAGATGGTCACTGGTTCGACCAATAAGCAGAAGACATTAACATAAACCTATTCAAGTGAGGTGGCATCAACCATGTCATGCCAGATCACCCAATGAAGAAATTCTCTTCATATCAAAATAAAGCCATCCAAAGTTAGCACTGGAAGGAATTTGATGGATGTTCATTCAGAATCCCTTGTTTGCACAACTTTTGGAACGCCTCAGGGGATAACTCCTCTCCTCCACCATTCCTGCAGAAAGTATTTGAAAGTCCATATGCACTCACCAATCTAGCCATTCTGATATTATGAAGAATTAACTAGGTAACTTTAGGACAAAGACTCTACCCATTCCTTGACTTATCTCCTTTCAAATGGGCATTACTTTTCACTACTAGATGGAATTTACTTGTACCAATAACCAGAACCTCAGGAACAATGGGAGGGCAATTATTTCTCTTCTTTTTATTGTACATTATTATTATAAGTCAGTGTGTGTGTGTGTGTGTGTGTGTGTGCGCACAGGCTTTTGTATTTATCTTAAAGCAAAAATTCTATAAGTCTGGAAGGTCTCAAACCATTTTCCTGGGAGCACTTCCTGTGCCAAATATTTATTACGAACATTTATTATGTACCATCTGTTTTATACTAAGTGGATCCCATGCTGCTTGCATCAAGACTCTTGGTTTGAGCCGGGCGCGGTGGCTCACGCTTGTAATCCCAGCACTTAGGGAGGCTGAGACAGGAGAATTGCGAGTTCAAAGCCAGCCTCAGCAATGGCGAGGCACTAAGCAACTCAGTGAGACCCTGTCTCTACATAAAACACAAAATAGGTCTGGGGATGTGGCTCAGGGGTCAAGTGCCCCTGAGTTCAATCCCTGGTACCAAAAAAAAAAAAAAAAAAAAAAGACTCTTGGTTTGAAGGAATAGAAGCCCAACTCACATTAGCATAGGTATTGATTCACTGAGAGGGCAGAGGTGGAGCTCCAGGAACAACCAGATCCAGGAATGCAGAGCCTATAGAATCTCTTCTTTTTATCTCGTCTCTGCTTCCTTCTGTGCAATGCTACCATCTCTGTAATGTTGGAACTATGGCTATAGGAGACTCTGAATTTACATTATAGTCTTTGGACCTGGTGCTTAGAATGATTTCTTTCCTCCCCATCTTTCAAGAGGGCTTTCTTCAGAGGCTCTCTGTGATACATAGACCTTCAGATAGGTCTTCTGAATGGTATAGAAAAAAAGGTGCCTGACAGCCCAAACCCTCAAAAGAAAACAAGACCATCTCCTTCTCTATGTATCCATACACAAATGTTGCAAAAGGGCACTAGGCATTTGCCCATTGTGTTAGTCAGTTTTCCATCACTATGACAAAATACCTGAAATCAACTTATAAGGAGAAAAGCTTCATTTTGGCTTGGTTTCAGAGGTTCCAGTCCATGCTTGCTTGACCCTGTTGCTTTGGACCTGCGGTGGTGGCACAATACATCATGGCAGGAACATGTGGTAGAGCAAGCCTTTCCACCTGTGGTGGCTAGGTAGCAGAGAGACAGGAAGGGGCCAGGGCTCTAAAATCCCCTTCAAGGGCACAGCCCCAGTGACCTAACTTCCTCCTACTAGGCCTCTCAAAGATTCCACCACTTCCCAATGGCATCATAGTATGTGGACCATGCCTTTAACACTTGGGCCTTTGGAGGGCATTCAGCGTCCAAACACTAGCATTCATGTTACTGACAAGCACTGTAGGACCAGGGAGACTCCGGGAGGGGGTGGACCAACCCTAGAAAGGTATGCTGGCAGTCAAAAACATCCCATGCCAACTCCTAACAAGGTGAATCATGAGAGCATAGAGCTGTTCTCTCGTCTCCTGTGTCCCCTGGTACCTGGTGTGGGCCTTATTAGCAGTTATCACACTGCCTAGTCATTGTTACATCTTGTTTTCCTCAGCAGGCTGTTAATGTCTGCAGAACCAGGATTTTGCCTTTCATTTTGACATCCCAGCATCTAGCATAGTGCCTGACATAGGGTAGGAGCTTGATAAATATTTATTGAAGGAATGAATGTAATATACTGCTATATTTTATATGGTTTACAAAGCATTCTCCAAAGGTCTGGTATGTACTGCAATAATAAGGAATTCTAATTTGGATGCCATTGCATAATTTACAAAGTAAATTCTAAGTACTTTGCAAAAAAAAAAAATTTCTGTATGCACCTCACTTTGACCATGAAAAGTTATTCTTACAAGCCTTGTACTTTGTTAGGTACAGAGGAGAATGAGGGAGGTCATCACAGGGATGGAGGACAGAATGCAGCCAGTAAGGAGCTTCTTCTTTTGTGGAAAGGCGAGTTAACCAAGAAGACCAGCCAAACCTCTTCAAGATGGTGGGTAATAAGTTCCTCTGTTCAAACTGATGCTCAGGCGCTCCCTGGGGAAGAGTCTGGCGTCCTTTCCCTGGAGGAACTTGGGGGATATATTCAGAGCAGGGTTAGGAAAGTGACAAGGAGAGGAGCTAAAAAAATATGATGTGTGTGGAAAGGTTAAAGGCACTGGAATGACTCAGGAGGGAGAAAAGAGGGCTGAGAGGAAACTGAATCATTTTCTTCAAGACAAAGAAGGGCTCGCACCCGGGGATGATGACCAGCTGTCCTCCTTTGCCTCTGCATGCAGAGCAAGGGGAAACGGGCTTAGACCGGAGGCAGGGCTAAGATTAGAGAGCAGGAAGAACTTGGCAGTGAAGGATGTTGTATAACCTACTTTTCGAGACAACTTGGGGACTGAGGAGACTCCCACACTCCTGGTCTGGGCCCAGTGGACACGTACGTGGGGCTGATCTGGCTGGCTGGCTGTGAACGGAGGAGGAGGTCCTGTGGCTGCATCTCTCTCTGTGTCCTCGATTTCCCGTTGGAAGTTAAGTTCCCAAATTTTGGAGCTGGCAAGGCAGCACCTCCCCCACCCACCACGCACTGCACCAGTGTTCCTGGGCTGGGTAATAATGCCTGTCATTTCCTTTCCCGGGGGAGTGGGGCTGCAACCGCCCTGACAGCCCCGAGGGATTGAAGGCAACTAAAAATAGTGCATTAAATATAATCTGTTGAGGGGCACATTTGCATTGCTTGTCTTTCCCCCTTGCCTGTCTCTTCATCCTTCCTGGCATGCCAGGCCTGGGTCTAGCTCTGGGCACTGGGAATCAGGATCCAGGCCCCAGCCGGTCTCTTTTTGTAGCAGAAAGGTTCTTTTGACAAGAGGTCGAAGAGCAAATCCATAAAGTACAGTCAAGGATCGTCAGGGGTACCCCCTGCCATTCCTCCCCACCCCCCACCAACCCCCATGGCCTTTGGGTCCTTTAGGGCCTTGGTGTGCAGGGAAAAGAGCTGGAAGTGGAGGAGGCAGTGTTGAAAAGGAGAGCCAGCCAGGCTTTGTTCTCCCATCAGCCACTTCCGTCTGCTACACAATCTCTCTGAGGTTAAATATTAATTAAGAGCAGAATGACAGTGAGAACTGAGCAGTGTCACTTTCTGTCCCAACATAAATGCTAATTTCCTTGCAGGTATAAAGTGACTTTGGAGTGGGATTGGCAGCCCAGGGAGAATAACTGGGGAGGGGGAACAAAGCGAGGAGAGATGGGTGGTGGTGGCAGCCCTGCATCAGAACTATTAAGAGGAACCAGACAGGGAGGGTAGGGGTACTGGCATTCAAAAGGGAAGACTAGGGCTTGTCAGGTTACAGAGGACAAGGTCACAGCACAATCCCTAGGTTCTTCCCCACTTTAATAATTAGTAATCTAAGAAATTGGGGTGGTGCTGGCTCCCCCCACTTCCCTAAGGTAGGTTTTTAGTTTTATTTTGATGAAAAGCTCTTTTGATTTAAACACAACATACAAAACAACAGAATTAAATAAATAATATAGATGGCCAATAGTTGAAAACATGTCTCTGCCCACTGTATACCAGAGCCCCAGGAAGAGTTGCTGGGGTCTTTTTGCATCTCAGGGACTGTATTGACAAAGTCTAGAACACACCCAGATTACTTGTTACCTGTGTTCTAGGGTAAGGGCAGAATTTTTTTTTAAATAAAAAATTATTTTTTAGTTTTTGGTACCAGGGATTGAACCCAGGGACATTTAACTACTGAGCCACATCACCCACCCTTTTTATTTTTTTTCATTTTGAGACAGGGTTTTGCTAAGTTACTTAGGACCTCACTAAACTACTGAGGCTGGCTTTGAACTTGCAGTCCTCCTGCCTCGGCCTTGTGAGCTGCTGGAATTACAAGTTTGTGCCTGATGTAAGGCAAGATTTTTAAACTGAAGTCTGAGGACTAGCTTCAGGGCTCATCAAATCTTTGGAATTGTTCATAAAACTGTGTGTATATAAATAGTTTTGGGAGAGAGAGTTGGGGATTTCTAGCAGGGCTGGTATGACCCACAGTATCATCCTCAGCATATGGTACCCATTATTGAAGTCACCTTATGATTCAAGATGACTGCTAGAGCCTTAGCTGAGATACATTCTGGGTAAGAAGCAGGAAAAAGATAGGGAATGGGGGCAGGCAAAAAAGTCTCCCTATAAGGAATTTCCCCAGAATGCATTTCCTTCTTTTTGTCCATAACTACTTGCAAGAGAGAATGGGAAATATGATATTTTAGCTGACCATGTTGTAGTTCCATATAAACCATTGTTTTTGTCAACTAGAAAAATGAGAAAAGAATGATAGAGACTAGGAATTTCTATTGTGGTCCTTGTCTAAAGACAAAACCTCTGATATGAGGGGAAGGAAATATTGGGAGGGTTCCCATGCCCACCTCCCAGACAAAGCTGATGGAAGGAAGAAGACTAGCATTGAAATGCAATGCCTGCTTTGAGTTTGGGTTGCAGCAGTCACTACTCTCTCTCTCTCTCTCTCTTTCTTGTGCTGGAGATTGAATCCAGGGCTTTGTACATGCAAGGCAAGCATTCTACCAACTGAGCTATATCCCTAGCCCTGCATCAGTCACTCCTAAGCTCATAGTTGGTCTTCAGAAGTTGTTCATCCTAAGTGAGGCTGGGAGGGTTAGCCTCACACTAGGGACTGGCTGTTTGAAATGAGGCTAAAAAGAGGTAACTGTTGCATGGAGGAATGAGGCCCTATAGGGGGCTTTCCAGTATGAGTTTGGGAACAGCTTTGGTCTCTGAAAATTATCTTCTTCCTGGAAGCATTTTACTTCCTACAGCCTCCTAGAAGTGGCCAACAAGAGGGAAGACTTTTTTTTTTCCTTCTTCAGGAACAATGCAAATGAGGAAGGGTATGGGTGTAGGCATGGAGGGCTGCACTAGCCAGCTTACCTGGCTAGGACCCCAGGTGTGTGTGTGGGGGACGTATTCACTTCAGTCCATCTTTCTTAGGTCTTTGTGCCTTGGCACAAATTGTTATATCTGGTTGGAATGGACATCCCATGGTGGACTCTCAGTCCTTCTTCAAGAAGCCATTCCATGAAACTATTCCTGATTTCTCTTGCCCATCCTCTCTACTCCTCGACCCTACCCCAGGAACTTTCTTGTGATTCTGTGATCCTCTGTACGTTGGGCTCAATATGTGTTTGATGAGAATGGACACATTTTAAAGTGTTAATGAGCATCTACTTTGAACAAGAGTAGATAAATAGGGAGTTAACACTAGAAGTGACCTAGACACGGCTTCTAGGAGTTCACTGTCTAGTGCAGGAGACAGAAGATTAGATTACTGATCTGACAAAAGGCTAAATGTGAGAAGGTTCAGGGATTGTTAGAGCAGGGGAGGGATAGATTGATAAAACAGAAGGGAATCTAGGAAGGTAACACTGATTGCACGAGGACTTGTAGAAAAGTCACTCATTCATCTTTATGGCAGTGCCTGGGAAAGAAGGAATAAGGAAAAAGAAGAAAGCAGGAATCCTCTTTGGACATCAGGTGTTTTGAGGTTGGACTGTCCACATGGGATCTAGAAATATTTGTTTTCTTTTTTTCTTTTTATTTTTTTTAAACAGGGGAAACTAGTGCTGTGTAGGCATTAGGTTGATTTTAAGCTTGACCTGTGCTTTTTCTGGAAGAAGACTGCGGTTTTGCTCCTGTGTGGCTTGGGAGTGCTTGTGAGTGTGATAAGAGTGTCAGGACCAGGAGACGGTGCTGCTCATGAAAGCAGAGGTGAGAGGCCTGGGTGGGGATAGGGTCTGGGATGATTGTCACGTCTGCCTGAGTGTTAAGGAGGCCCATAGGGAAGGAGGTTCTTTCCTCCCCATGTTAGGTTCTTTCCTCACCTTTTCTCTTTCTGTCTTTCTTAAAATACCCTATGTTCCTGCAGCAGTGCGGCTGCTAATCTAAAATAAAAACAGCAGGAAATGCAAATGGTCAGGTTCTCCTAGCAACAGGAGCCATCCCACGCAGGGCAGGGCGTGTGGAGCACAGCAGAACTGTCCTGAGGCTGAACATGGGTGGCTGGGGTGAGAAACCAGTCTTCTCTTGCAGCTGGGCCTCTACAGCTTCTGAGAAGAACTGGCTGGTGAGCAGCCTCTTGCTGTGTAGAAGAAACCCTGTGTGAGCTGGACTGGGCAGAGGACTCATGCCAAGAAAATGTGCAGCAGTGAGAGGGAGAGGAGAGAGCAGTTTGAGATAACCTGATTGCAGAAGCTGAGCAGTACCTTGCAGAGAACCACTAAGAGTGTCTTGCACCAACTTGGTGCAAGGCTGGAAAGGGCCTGCATCTGTATGAATGTTTCTATGTCCATTTCAGTAATAAAGCTTTGTCATCCTAAGGTTAGGAAATGAAAGGAGGTAGAAGATGGCTCAGATTCCTAGGTGAGGGAAACAAAATCAGGCGACTACAAAGACTCTGAGATTTCTGGTTCAATCCCCTTGTTACAAATGAAGAAACTGAGGTCAAGAGAGGTAAGTGAATTTCCAAGGACACAAACCTAATTAGTGGTGGAGGTGGAATTGGAAAACAGGTATCCAGGCAGAGACAGTTCATTTTAAGCAGAAGCTGCTGACATTCCTCCTCTGCTCACAGTTAGATAATTAGAAACCATGATAACCTTGCTGGGTCTGGGGCGGGGGGAGGGGGAAACAGTCATCTTAGGCACTTCCAATAAAAATGAAGACATTTGAGAGACAAATGGGAACCACAGTCCACGTATAGTGCCGTGCAAAATTGGGTTCCTGAAAGTGACAGAGGCATTGGCCATGGGTAGAAACAATTGCCACGTGGCCCCTGCTCGTTGCTCTGCAAAGGCACTCCTTGGGGGTCTTTTCATGGGAAAGGGAAGAACATCACAGTGTCAAGATTACATAGCAGGGAACTAGAGAAGATGACAGCACTTGCTCAAGATAACAGACCCAGGTGTGGTTGAACTTGGAAGAGAAGTCCACGCGCCCTAGACGGCGTGGATCTCTATTATATAAGCAACTCTTTCATTACTCACACTCTGGCTTCCTCCTGCAAGACTCCTACAGCATCTCCCTAGAAAACACAGTGAAGAAAAGGGTTCTTAGTTCCAGCTGAGTACTGGTGAGTTGAGTACATGGCTGTTCCTAAGGATTCCAGAGTAGTAAGGAGGGTGGATGACAGCAACACACCACGTCAGGAAAACTGATGGACTCAGAGTTTGATTTCAGAACGATTGGCCTATGTGTGATCTATGTATACACATCTGCATGCTTCATGTCCCCATGGCTCTATGGTACCCCAAAGCACTTAAAATGTCCTCAATCTCAAGCTTTCCATGCTGTCCCACCCTTCCTGGACAAAGTCCCAACAGAGGTAGTCAGTTGATGAATAGCAAGAAGGAATATGGGCTTTGGTATTTGCTGCCTGGGCTCAGTTTCTAGCTTAGGAACTGTATGACCTTAGGCAACTTTGCTACTGAGTACTGGATTCTTTATCTGTAAAATGAGAGCAATTACATCTATTGCCTAGATGTATGTGAATTGCTACCCCAGCCAGACATATAGTAGGCACTAAATAAATATTGGTTTCTACACTTTTTACTTGTGGTTGCAGTTGCTCAGGGACCAGGTGGGAATTTCCACTGCTATTGCCAAGTCAGGGAATGCTATTTTCCAGGTAGCTCAAGATGGAGCTCAGAATGCAATTCTTCCACATACAAAAATTCTTTGCCTTTATTATTGATTAAATAGGTTTTCATGGGTTGATCTGGGAATGTCACCTTTGTGTCTGTTTTTCACTGTCATATCCCCAGCACCTGGTATAGTAATAACTCAATAGACATTTGTTGAGTGTTGTTTATAGAGAAAAGGCATTTTAAATTATAGATAACTAGCTGATAAAAGAATATCTGAAATATATAATGAGTTCCTAAGTCCGATTCACATATAAGATCTCTTTGATCAGGAGGCCCAGGGTACATTCCTGATGTGCTGGTGAGTCTACCAAGCCATGACCTGTAGCTCAGACCCTGGACAGCTCCCTGGCTCAGTTCCTACAAAGCCGCTACAAAAATTCCTACAAAGCTGCAGGAATTCCTGTGAATGGATTGGTGTGCATGTGTGTGTGTGTGTGTGTGTGTGTGTGTGTGTTTTCCAAAAGATCTATGAGGGCCTGTTGGGGCCGGTAAAGTGGGTAATCAGTCTTGGCCTTGGCGACTCCAGTCTCTATCCCAGTCTTCCAGCAGCACAGATAAAGGGCGTGTTCAATTTAAGTCTCTTCCAAGGCATTTGTTTTTTCCTCTTAGTTGTGAACATCCACCCCCATCCCTGTTTGTCTCTCTTGTACATGTGTGCACACACATGAGTTTGGGAATTGATTCTGCCATTTTAACTTCAAATTCTGTTTCTCACATGTTGATAGTGCCAGTTTATTTGTTGTTTTCCTCTTGCTGGAGTTGTTGTAAATATCAGTGTTTCACTGCTGAAATGGCAGCTCCTTGTGTGTTTGGGGGCTCAGCAGAATTGATGGCATCCACACTCGACCTCTGGGAAATCCCAGAGGCATCATAGCTGTGAGCTCAGCATGTGAGGTCCCAAGGACATTACAGCCCATTCTTCAGAAGAGTGCACCTGCAGAACTCATTTGCCATCTCCTGGAGCTCCAGAATCTCCAGTGTTTAGATCGTTTTCTTTATGTTTCTTACACTGAACACATTATAGACCTGCAAAAGGAATCAAAATTCTAGACTTTTTAATGAGAAGTGAAGTATTTGGCCTTACCATTTTCCTTTCTAAAATAAAGGTCTTTTGCTCCCTGGAATCAGACGACCTGATATGATTATCTGTGAAACTGGTGGAGAGTAAGAAAAGTGTATTTTTCTTCATGGGTGGGAAATCAGGTCAAGCTCTGCAAAGGTATAGAAAACTGCCCCCCGGGATGTGAGGAGTGTATGTTCTGGTTTCTACCCAGAAAAACTATAGAGGAAAACTGTGGCTGCCTACTACTGAGTATCAGGGGAAAAAGCAGAGATATTTTTAACATACGGAATATCAGTGAACAGAATGCTAAGGAACTAGAAAACTTATTCCAATAAATATGAAGCATATGCTCTGCCCAAAGCAAACCCAGCTTTTGCTATATACAAATTTCACAAAGGGAAAAAAAATGTTGGAAATTGCAAAAATATCTGACCGTAAGTGGGCTACTACCACCGACTGTAGGACACCTGGAAGGCTGCACAGATGGACTGGGAAGAGTGTCTGGTGGCCCAGGGTGTGTGAGGTCCTTGGCCATCTTATGTGGCTTATCCAGGGCTCCCTAGAGTCCCAGGGGCCACAGGTTCCAGATGGATGTACCCCCTCCCACATCCCCAATTTGTTATGTTGGGGCGTGTGTCACTGACAATCAGAACATCATCTTTAGCTTCACTACCCTGAATTCTCAAACACATGAAATGCCTATTTCAGTGACAGAGATTCCTAGGCTTAGCAAAAAATGGCATTTTGGGTTTGATGCGACAGGTTCTTCCTCTTCCAACTAGGAAAGGCAATTTGTATTCATCTCATTAGCAAGGCTCTAGTAATTGGAAATATTAATTTTATTGCTAAACCTGACAAATATTTGACTCTCTCCTGTAGTGGGTAATTGCATCCCCAACAGCCTCTGCTTTTGTGCAGCCAGATGGAAAGGATGTGTGTTTGCCATTTTCATTAATACAATTAGTACCTTAGCATCTCGCCTGCCCCCTCCCTAGCTGTGCACTCCCTGGGACAGGGAGGAGGGAGAGGAGATGCATCAGGAGGACTGCCGGGGGCTGGGGAGGCTGTGCAGAAGCTTGTGGGAGAGCTGCTGGGAACCTCTGTGGAGAGCCAGTGAGCCCAGAGCAGGAGGAGCGGCACTGCCAAGCACTAAACCACAACAACAACAACAACGCTGTCACTGACAACTGTGTGGTTTGGGAGCAACAAATCATACTGCTGCCTAAAACTCCCCCTGCATCATCTCGATCCCAGAACTGCTCCCCACACAAAGGGCACCAAGCGCGTGCGTGGGCGCGCCTGCCACCCTGCCTCTCCTGCAATCTGACTGCTGCCACCCTGCTGCTGGGGCCACTCCCACCCCAGCTGTCCCCACCCTATGACTCTTTTCTGTTCAGGCTCTGCGGCTCCTCCACTGGGAGGTGCTGGAAGCCTCCTCAAGCTTGTTCTGTTTTACCTGGGAATAGGCACAAAAATCATGCGCTGGCTGCTGGGCCTTCATGTTGCTCTGGAATCACTCCCTTCTCCATTCCCACTCTGAAGGCTGCTGACTTTGCCCAGTATTTACTACGCTCTTCACCCAGGCTCCTCAGCCATCACAGGACTTCCACGGCAGATGCTCATTTCTGATACCATTCCTCTCTTGGAGAGACAGAGGCAAAGGCAGAAGCCACATGGTAGATGGGCTTCTCTTCAACCTGTGTATCAAGATTCTTTTCTGATAGTCTGAGAAGGGACATCCACCATTTAATGGCTGTTTCTTGAGACTCCCCTGGCTCCTGTCTTAGTCAGCTCTGACTTTGGAAACAAATATACTACAGACTGGTTGGCTTAAATGACAGACATTTATTTCTTGCAGTTCTGGAGGCTGGGAAGTCCAAGAGCCAGGTGCCGACTGATCCAGTGTCTGGTGAGAGGACCCTCTTCTTGATTTCCAGTGGCTCTGGAGGCTGAAGGAGGATCAAAAGTTCAAAGCCAGCCTCAACAACTTAGCAAGGCCCTAATTTTCTAAGACCTTGTCTCAGAATTAAAATAAAAACCACAAAGGGCTGGGGAGGATGTAGCTCTGTAGTTAAGTGCCCCTGTGTTCAATCCCTGGTACCAAACAAAACAAAACAAAACAACAACAACAACAAAAGCATTACCTGGTACCAAGTAAATATGTACAAGTTTATGTTCCTATGTGGAACTTAAAAAATAAAATCATATGAAAAAAATCACTCTTGGATATCCAGGAAAGAGTGGCAATAACCACTATGCTATGCAGATATTTGACCAGTGATATATTCTTTTTGGGGGGTCACTTCTCAATATCATGTCAGCCACTGATGGCTGAGATACAATAATCCTTGTAGAGAAATTCCACTGCCCCATTCACTTTGTATTTGGTCAGTGTTGTCTGGTACAGTTAAAGGTGACAGGAAAGCTTGCCAGGAGCTGTGGCAAGGTCTTTTCCTGTTCTGCACCACCCTGAAAAATGACAGTCTTATTATGAGTTTCCTTGTCAATAAGTAGAAGCAACACATTCTCATGTGGTATGTGTTGCTTCTAAAATCCAAAGAGGCTGGCCGAGAATTATAGCTATTTTTTCTTTTTGTGGGTAGATACAACTAATTGCCTTTTATTTTAAAAACATATTATGACATGGACTAGACCACTAGATCCTTAGGACCTTTACTGTTGTGGTAAGCCTTTGAACTTTCTATCATGTTACTAATGAATGGACTAGTGTGAAGTTTCAAAGAATAATAGGACAATCAAGGTCTCTCTGGACTATCTTAGGACAAAGATCAGGAACACTGAGATAGGTTGAGGTATGAGAGTGAAGATACATTGTTGTCCCTGCTACAAGTAGGCAATTTACTTCTGATTATCTTCAGAGATAGGAATGGGTGCTGGTGGGGAATTTTTTTTTTCTAGGCTAATATCTATGCACCAGCTTCCAAGGGCTGCACTGTTTTGCTCCCCAACATCACTACATCTGGAATCAGGCACGAATAACACCCATGATTAAGTGTGTAGTAGTCTTCAGCTATTCTCCCAGACCATTCAGATTTTGCTGGACTCAAGAAGGAAGCTAAATGGGGATGTGGATAGAATCACACCTCTGCCTCTATCAAGTCATTCATGATAACACTGAGTCTGCAGTTCCCTCTAGGGCTGTGGATTTGCTTTTGAGTTACTGGCTTGGCAAGAGAGTGTGGGTTCGGATGGGGTGGTTCTAGGGGCTTCTACTTCTACTTAGTACTCCCTTCTGGCCACAGGCCTCACTCAGAAAACCAAAATAAGGATTATCCCAGTTACTAAGTATATATATATTCCAAATATACCTTCTGTGGCTGGGAATCACAAAATGGATCTATGATTCTACCGGACTTAGACCCAAACTTCATCTTTTACCTGATTTTCATAAGCATACTCTAATTAGTGAACTGAAGTGCCATTTTGGGTTTTATCATTAGGGTCAGTTCAATTCATTTCTCAATATTTGAAGAAAGGAGTAATCCTCCTACCCTCCAAGGGAGATATGGTTAGGGAATGGTTGTTTAAAGTGCATATTTTAGATCTATCCTTATGTCCTTTAGCATTTAGACTTCTTTGTCTGTCATCTGCCAGGAAAGTTCTGGCATTGCACCTTGACTGACTGTAGCTTAGTGTTGAGGTTGACTGTTAATGCCAGTTCCTAAGTATCCAAACCATGACAGTAAACCCTGATTCCCTATTGTGCATTCATTTCAATAAATTTAGTTCAAACAAGTCTTAAGTTATATTCTTCTTGGTTTAACAACCTTAGAAATCATGTAAATAATATTCCCCAGATTACTGCTATAAGTTAATGAAATTTTGCAACTCTTTTGTCATGAAGTCTATCTCCTCTAGCCTACGTCTTGTACTTTACAATTTGGACTATGCTGACATCTAATTCTCAAGGGTCTGGAAGCAATGAGGGGTAGTGGAGGTAGCTCTGGAGAAAATTGCAGCTTCTTGTAAGGCAAATTCCCAAAGTGCAGTCATAAGAACTTTTTATTCAGTTGAGATGGGATTGTAGGATGTAAACCTCCTCCTGGAGGTTTAAGAGGACTTATGCATTCAAATTCTTAGTCTCATCCATGTCTGCACAGCTGTTTCCACCCCATATCTCAGTGACCTGCTACTTTCCCATCAGTACTCTTAGGTTATTGTAGGAGACAGAAACTTAAAGTTTTGATTATATAATTGGGCTTGCAATCCTGCAACCATTATAAGTATTCTCTAGACTTGGTCCTCATTGATATGAGTCCAGTGAACAAAGGAGGACTCCTTTAGAGCTACCATAGGGACTTTCTGATTTCACATCAGATTTTGAGTTGGGTATTCAAGGCATTCAGTATCTTCTTTTTCTTGTTTACTCTTTAGAGCCATCAAAGATATTCAGGTGACTCTGCAATCTTTATAATCACTATGGTCACCATGGTGACTAAGTACCACCGTCATTTTATTTCTCTTGCCCTCCACCTGAATTTGTTTCTTGCTACCAACAATGATAAGTTGAGTTGCTGTTATTTCACTGAATGCCATGAATTACTAGTATTCCATTTTCTTCTGGTAAGGAGGTTAATTGTGTGCTTCTTAAATATATGAGAGCAGGATATATTTCGGGGGTCTGTTTTCTTGGGCTCCTCCTGGTATCTATTTTTGCATTTATCTGCTGTAGGGAATGCAATCTGTGGCACACTCAAATAAGAGTAATTGGGGGTGCATTTAATAAAGGAAATTGGTATAAAGATGCAATCAGGGGCAGAAAATTGAATAAAAACTGACTCAAGTTCTTCATCTTTATATGTGTCCATCACCTTTCCATGCCTGCATTATGGTGGTGTGTGCTTCCTGACTCATGTCTCTGGGCATGATTGGTATGACTAATTTTGGCCAATGGGATATGGAGGGAAGTGAATGTGCCAGTTCCAAGTTTAGCTCTTAAGAGACATCTCAGCTGGGCGCGGTGGCGCAAGCCTGTAATCCCAGCACTTAGGGAGGCTGAGACAGGAGAATCGCAAGTTCAAAGCCAGCCTCAGCAATGGCGAGGCGCTAAGCAACTCAGTGAGACCCTGTCTCTACATAAAACACAAAATAGGGCTGGGGATGTGGCTCAGTGGTTGAGTGCCCCTGAGTTCAATCTCCAGTACCCACCCGCCCCCCCCCAAAAAAAGAGACATTTCAGGGTGAAGTTTCCCTGGGCTAGTGTGTCAGGAAAAGCTAAATGTTTAGATTGTAAGGAAAGAAAATAAAAGCCATATTTTGAAGACCTGTATCACAGGTACTTCATTAGTTTGTAAAACATGAGTCTGAAATAGCTAGCAGTTTGGTTTTTTTTTTTTTTAAATATTTTTTTAGTTGTAGATGGACACAAAGTCTTTATTTTATTGCTTTGTATGTGGTGCTGAGGATCGAACCCAGGGCCTCACGCATGCGAGGCAAGCGCTCTACCGCTGAGCTACAATCCCAGCCCAGCAGTTTGGTTCTTAAAAGATCTCTGAATCGTGTGCAGTTACTTGGGTGTCAGGACCCAGTCCTGAGACAGGGAGAGGGGAAAAATTCAGTAACAATATTTTCTCTAGCAACGAATGAGAGGTGGCAATCAGGGGAGAGTGAAGAATATCAAATAGATGACATCAGTCAAAAGATAACATGGCATAGAATATATCAGTGTTCCAGCCAGACCTTAGAGGTTGTAGCATATTGGTATGTGAAAAAGGGGTCTTGAATTTATGTGGAAGGAAAAGTAGACTATAGTGAATACATGTTTAAAAATAATGTGAGGTGACAAGCAGCAACAATCATAGCTGATAACACTCTGAGTGACCGGACAAAAGAAAAAGCATAAAATGGACAATTCTTCTTTGACCATTTTTTGGTACAGTTTCATTTCCAAATCACATATGGTCTTTATAGTTTCTAAAAACAAGAATTAAAATGCTCTTTTATATAAATGAGTGATAGTAATTTTCCTGATTGTTACTGCCTCTCTCCTTTTTGTTGCATAAACATTAGTAGCTCTTGTCCAAAAACAAACAAACAAACAAAATCTCATACAGATCTTGACTTATGATCAGTTGACTTAGGATTTTTTTTTTTTTTTTTTTTGGGTACTTGGGATTGAACTCAGGGGCACTCGACTACTGAGCCACATCCCCAGCCCTATTTTGTGTTTTATGTAGAGACAGGGTCTCGCTGAGTTGCTTAGCATCTCACCATTGCTGAGGCTGGCTTGGAACTCGCGATTCTCCTGTCTCAGCCTCCCAAAGTGCTGGGATTACAGGCTTGCACCACCACGCCCAGCTTGACTTAGGATTTTTGAACTTTATGATGGTGCATAAATGATACACATCTGGAAGAGATCATACTTTCATACTTCAGAATTTGAACTTTGATCTTTTCCCAGGCTAGCACAGTGTGGTATGATACTGTCTTGTGATGCTGGGCAGTGGCAGTGAGCTGCAGTCCCCAGTTGACCACATGATCAGGAGGGTTGACAACTGATACTCTACAGCAATACTGTGCTGCCAGAATTTTTTTTTTTTAAATACAGGTCTTCAAAAAGTTACATGAGATATTCAACACTTATTTAAAATTGGCTTTGTGTTAGATGGTTCTGCCCAACCATGGGCCAACGTAAGTGTTCTGAGCATGTTTAAAGTAGGCGAGGCAGGGCAATGATATCTGGTAGGCTAGGTTTATTAAATGCACTTTCAACTTATGAACATTTCAACTTACGAAGTTGAATATATTTAATGTAACTTCATTGCAAGCTAAGGAGTGTTTTTGTTTGCTCTTACAGGCTCTACCACTGCCAGGACAGAAATACACTTGCCAGTCTAAGGAGGTTGAAATATGAGGGGGAGAGAGTTGCTCCAACCACTTATAGACCTTTAGTGGGAAGCATAGCTATTTTAGCTACTAAAGCACAAAGTAAAGATGTCCAACTGAGCCCATCTTAAGCCAGCCAAGCTTTAGCTGACCCACACTTCTATGAGAAAAAGATGGTTGCTGGGCAGCATTAGTGTTGCCATAGTTAACCGATACATTGGAATAGATAAAAACTTCAAGGAGATGTTAATGAGAGGCCTAAAGGATCAAGGAGAGGAAGAAGTCACTGGAACCTGAAGAGAGTAGATGCATTAGAGGACTGTCAGGGTCCTCCCAGCCAGGTATCAGTCTGCCCCCTCGGCCAGCGGGGAGGAGCAGATCCCCGGGAGTCCCCGACACAATGGCTGAGAATGGTAAAGTCGTCTGGCACGCAATTACCACGCCTGAGCCGGAGAGTTCTGTCTTACGCAGGAACTGATTTATTGAGGGGAGATACAGGCTTATATAGAGGAGGGGGTAGGTGTCCTGTTACTAAGCTAAGAATGTGGAAGTGGGATGTACAGAGGCACTCAGGTAGGAGAGTATTCATTGTCCATGTCTTGTCCATGAACACAGAAGCAGAGGTCAGCCAATAAGGGCGAGGTGATGGCTCTCCCGGGGCAGCGTGGTCAGGCCTGAGCTGGTAGCTCAGCGCCATTTTGTGGCATGCCCTTGCATATGTCCCCCACAGAGGACTATGTGACAAGAACTGTGGAATATTCATATAAATGGTATCATATTATATGTGGCCTTTTACGTCTGGTTTCTTTCACTTAGAATGTATTTAAGGTTTATACATATGCTTGCAGGTAATTATAATTTATTCCTTTTTATGGTTGAATAATATTCCATTGTATACATGTTCTGTATTTTGTTTATTTATCAACTGATGAAAATTGAGTTCTTTCCACTTCTTGGCTATTTTAAATAATGTTAGTATATTATTTAGACTGGCTTTGAGCTTCTGGACTCAAGTGATTCCTCCGCCTCAGCCTCACAAGTAGCTAGGACTGTAGGGGTGTACCCCCACATCCAACTTCTCCTATTTTCTATCTTTATCATTTTACTCTGCTTTCTGGAAAATTTTTTAATATTTTCTTAAAATTCTTCTATTGAGTTTTATTTTAATGGCATGTTTAAATTAAGACATGCTTCACATAATATAAAATTCACTAGTGGTATTCAGTATATTTCTTTATTTTCAAACTTTTTCATTTTTATTAATACATTATTTAGCTGTTTTAAAATACTTTTCATACTTTTTAAATAGCATATGATTAGAAAATCATTTTTCTACTATATTTAGATGAATAAACAATTCTAGGCAAAAATTCTATCCATTGACTCTTTTTAAAAAATTTGTTCTTTTTAGATATACATGATAGTAGAGTGTCTTTTGACATATTGCACATACAAAGAGTATAACTTATTCTAATTAGGGGTTTTCAGTATATTTACAATCAACATTCATACACAGTGTTTTTATGTCCGCATTATATTTTCCGTTCTCTTGGGGTATACCTTGAAATGAAACTGCTGGGTCATATGGTAATTACATGTTTAACTGTGTGAAGACTGCCAAACTCTAGTTTTGGTTTTTTATTTTTTTGTACTGGGGATTGAATCCAGGGGTGCTTTACTGCTGAGTTATATCCCCAGCACTTTTTATTTTTTTTAATTTTGAGTCAAGATCTTACTAAGTTGTCTAGGCTGGTCTTGAACTCAGCCTTCTGAGTTGCTGGGATTACATGCATGTAACAAACTCTAGTTTTAAAATTCTGTTGGCAGGTTTTATATATCTGAGAAGTCCTTAAAAATATTTTCTGCAATTATATGAAAAAAATTGAATAGAATATCTCTCCTTCCTCTGATGATATTAGCAATACTTTTTCTTTTTGGTACCAGGAATTGAACTCAGGGGCACTTGAACACCAAGCCACATCCCCAGCCCTATTTTGCATTTTATTTAGAGACAGAGTCTCACTGAGTTGCTTAGTGCCTCACTTATGCTCAGGCTGGCTTTGAACTCACAATCCTCCTGCCTCAGCCTCTCGAGCCACTAGGATTACTGGCATGTGCCACTGCACCCTGGCCTAACAATACTTTTTATTAAAGTTTTTTTCTTCTTTGTATAGTCTGTCTCACAGAGTTATCTTAATTAAAAAACTTCTGGAGGAGCTGGGCACGGTGGCGCAAGCCTGTAATCCCAGCACTTAGGGAGGCTGAGACAGGAGAATCGCGAGTTCAAAGCCAGCCTCAGCAATGGTGAGGTGCTAAGCAACTCAGTGAGACCCTGTCTCCACATAAAAGACAAAATAGGGCTGGGGATGTGGCTCAGTAGTCGAGTGCCCCTGAGTTCAATCTCCAGTACCAAAAAACAAACAGACAAACAAACAAACAAAACTTCTGGCTGGGCGTAATGGTGCATGCCTATAATCCCAGCAGCTCAGGAATCTGGGGCAGGAAGATGGAGAGTTCAAAGCCGGCCTCAGCAAAAGCGAGGCACTAAACAACTCATTGAGACCCTGTCTCTAAATAAAATACAAAATAGGGCTGGGGATGTAGCTTAGTGGTCGTGTGCCCCGGAATTCAATCCCTGATACCGGAAAAAAAAATTCTGTTGCTGTTTTAGTCAGCTTTTTTTGCTATGACTAAAAGACCTGACAAGAACAATTTTAGAGGAGGAAAAGTTTATTTTGGGGTTCATGGCCTCAGAGTTCTCAGTCTATAGGTGGATGATTCCATTATTCTGGGCTTGAGGCAAGGCAGAACATTATGGCAGAAGAGTGTGGTGGAGGAAAGTGGCTCAGGACATGACCAGGACAGAGAGAGAGAGAGAGAGAGCGAGTGCACGCGAGAGAGGAGAGACACTAAACTCAGCTCACAAAATATAGTCCTCAAAGGCACATCCCTAATGACCCACCTCCTCCAGCTACACCCCACCAGCCTACAGTCACCACTCAGTTAATCTCTGTCAGGGGATTAACCCACCGATTAGATTAAGGCTCTCATAACCCAATCATTTCACCACTAAACCTTCTGGCATTATCTCACACATGAGCTTTTGGGGGACACCTAATATCTAGACCATAATACTTGCCTTCTTCCATAATTTGCCAAAATATGAACACAGGGCTAAGAATATGGCACAGTGATGGAGCACTTGCCTAGCATGAACAGGGGCCCTGGGTTCAATCCCCAGTAACTCCTCCTGCCCCATTGACAACGATGAACACTAAGGGAAAGAAGAGACACACTTGATACATGTTCTCCAGGCCTTTTAGAAAACATGGAGTTGTTCCTTTGGCCACATACATGTGAATCTACAAGAAAAATGATGATGTAGACGTCGAAAGAGTGTGTACTGTTCAAAAGGGATTCCCCATGAGCGTTACTAGGGCAAAACGGGAGGAGCTTGCAATGTAACCCAGCGTCTGTTGGCACCATTGCAACAAAAACAGTAAGGACAAGATTCTTGTCAAGATTCTGTGCATTTTGAGCATGCTAAACACTCCAGGAGCTGAGACAGCTTCCTGGAATGTGTGAAGGACAGTGATCAGAAGAAGGAAGTGCCAGCCTGCTCTATGCCCAGAGAAGTACACTATGTGAGCTCAGCAGCCTGAGCTGCTGGACCCTCTTCCTTGTGAATTCAGGGCATGATAGATGCTAACAACAACAACAACTACTCAGGGCTGTAAGAAATAATAAAAATAACCAACAAAACAAAAACTAAAAAAACAAAACCCCCGTTGGTTTTCTTTTAGAGGCTTTCCCCTAATATCTCCTAATCCTCTACTTATCAAGAGTGATTTTTATTCAAGAGCGAGGAACAGAAAGCTAATTGGATCATGATCTTGACCATGTGAGTGGTCTCATTGACTCTGAGTTTCAAAGTGAATTGATAGGATATTTGTTGAGAACTCCTAATATCAGTTATTATCTTTAGATCAGATTTTCAGAGATGGACTTTCTATTCTCTCATCTGGAAGGTCAGGATCTTTCTACCAGTGCCCTGGGGATGTCTGGGAAAGGGTCGGGAGTTTCTTACTTATGAGCCAGTATGTACTTGGGTCACTCTGTCCTCTTCTTTGTGCATAGTACCTCTGTCCTCATCAGGGCCTGATATCGCCAAGTCTAAGAATTATTCTATTCCCTCTGGACTATAATCCTCCAGATTTCTTCTAGGGTAAAAGAGCGACATGGAATGGGAAAACGGATCTTACTGCTTCACAAACAGCTTTCACTGTTTTATTTCTCTCTCTCCACTTTATGTCTAGTTCTGGTGGTACCTGGTACTTGCTAATTCTATACATTTTGTGAATTTTGTCTTGCAGTTGTGTTGATTTCCAGCCTTCCCCACTGTGGTTTTGGAATTTGCTTCTCTTTGTTCTGCTAGATAAATCTGTTTTCCAGCTTCATAATGTATTGATGTTGTCTCATTTCCTGTTGCCCTAATCCCGTTTTTTTTTAAATAAAATAATTTGCTGTTGTTTTAATGGTGCTCAGTTTCCCATATTAATCTAGAAGTTTCTAAGTAAAAATTATAATATTTGATTCTCATTTAAATCAGTCACAGTCTCATCAGGGCTCAGAAACCACCATACTAGCCGGGCGTGGTGGCTCACGCTTGTAATCCCAGCACTTTGGGAGGCTGAGACAGGAGAATCACGAGTTCAGAGCCAGCGTCAGCAACGGCGAGGTGCTAAGCAACTCAGTGAGACCCTGTCTCTACATAAAACACAAAAAAATAGGGCTGGGGATGTGGCTCAGTGGTCAAGTGCCCCTGAGTTCAATCCCCAGTACCAAAATATAAAATAAAATAAAATAAAATTTGGAAAAAACCCCCCCCAAACCACCATACTTATTTTAACGTAGAGAATTGTTAGACAGGTAAAAAGAATTTTTAACACAGTGACTGAAAATGCTGAGAGAGAAAACTTAGCTATTATTGACATAGAAACATAGCAGGCAACAATGACTCCTGGGTCTGAAGAGACAAAGGAATTACTAAAACTTGATCTGCTGGAGCTGAAATTCAGACTTCTGAGTACAAGCACTGATGGGTCCAGTGCTGCTGTGTTGGATGGGGTCTAATGGCGCTGGCTTTGAGTGTTAGAAAACTGGATTCAAATTTGAATGTTTTAGACAAATCAGTCCTCTGGGGTGAGGAAAATGCAATGTTGGGTGACATTGATAGGCATAGGGAGATAACAAAAAGGAAACAGAAAGAGCATATGCTCCACCCCTCCTCCTTACTCCTTGAAGTCTTTTCTAAGGGAATCTATTACCAGTGCCTATAAGAGATTCAGCCAGCAAAGGAGAAATGTGGTTTTCAGAGCCCAGCCTCAGCATCACAGAGCCAACTAGAAGGTGGCCTTGAAGCTGAGAGATAATAGCTTACTAACTGGTAGAGTCCACCCTTTTGGCTACTCAGGATCCATAGTGCCTATGGATATATGTAAATATATTTGAATTTCCACAAAATCACAACATTAGCTCTGTTTCCATGAACAAAGTTATTCTCCCTTTCTCTTCAAAATGAGGGTACCCAAATTCCAAGCAGCAATTGTGTTCATAGGGAGTAGGCAATCTTACTATTTCTGGACTATGTTAATTACTTGTCAAATTTCATTATAGCCCCATTTTAATATTCTGTTTCTTAAACATTATCTTTTGGCCACTCTTTTCCATCTTAGTTTTCCTCAGCTAGTTTAGAATTTGGGTTGGATGGAAAGGGATGTTATATATCAATCCTCCGGCACCCCGAAGATATGCTTTTGCTTAGGTTAATTAGCTATTGTGCCCATTTATATTCCTAAGAGTAAAATGAATAGGTTCCACTTGTTTCACATCATCTACTTAGTTATTGGTAGGCTTTTTAATTTTGCCAGTCAATGAATGAGAAATTGTATCTCACTGTTGTTGAATTTATCTTTCCTTTATCAATGAGACTGAACATCATTTTTCCATATGTTTATTGGACTTGGGTTTTCTCTTCTGCTCGTGTTTTTGTCCAATTTTCCATTTTTTTCTTACTGATCTTCAAGAATTCTTATTTTTTTCTGAAACATACAAATAAGAATAGAGAATAATATGAAAATGTCATGTTCCCACCACCTAATTTCATTAAATCTCAACATTGTTTTATTTACCTCACTTTTTTTGATAGTACTGGACATGAAACCCAGGGCCGTGTCATGCTAGGCAATTGATCAACACTCAGCTACATCTCCAGCCTTTCTCATTTTTTTTGAAGAAATAAAACCTTACTTATACATATATACATATAGATGTATATATATTTGTATACATTTATATATATACATATACTTTGCCCTCCTTCCTCCATTTTAGTCTTCTCTATTCTTCCATAAGGATCACTATTGTGAACTTAGTATTTACCATTCCCTTGAAAAGTGTTTATACTGAGTAGGAGTTTATATTCTGGGTAGTAATCTTTTGTTAATTTTATTCATTTTGAATTACAATATCTCCTCTGATACTGTGCTGTTTTTTTAACTTTCTTCTGGTGTTTTTTAATATATAAAAATTTTAGATTGTAATGTGATCATGTTTATCAGATTTTCTTTTGTGGTTTTTACTTTTTGTGGTGTATTTTAGAAACTCTTTTTCTACCTTTTCTGTGTACCTTTTGTGAATGTGTGTCTTATCTCTTGGGGAATGTCTGTCCTCTACAAGGCCTACGTGGTGTGTGCTGTGTTTATCTGCATGTCCATTCTAGTTGCTGCTCCTTCTAGCCGATATCTTGTATCCTTTCCTCCCTTTCCTTTTTCTTTATATCTACATTTTCCCTTTCTATTCTTTTTCCCAAGATTCCCAGATTTAGAGGAAAATCAGTTATGACTTCTTCCTATGGGTTAAATTATTACAAATAAAAAGGATTAATTGGCTCATACAAGTGAAAGTCCAAGGATGTCAGCTTGGATTCAGTAGGTCACTAATGTAATCACTAAAGAAAGAGATGTGGTGTCTTTCTTTTTGCCCTACTTCCGGCTGAGTCAGCCCTCTCCTAAAACTTGCCATCCCTTGGAGATACATGAAATTTTTATCTCTAATTCAGATTTCTTAACCTTGGTACTAGAGGCATTTGGGATGGATAGCTTCTTGTGGTGGTGGTCTGTCCTGAGCACTGTAGGATGTTAAGCGGCATGCTGAATCTACCCATAGCAGGTATCAATAGTGCTCCCCCTCCCAACCCTGACCTGTGACAGCTGAACATATCCCCAGACATTGCCAAATGTCTCCTGAGTTGTGGAAACTCCCCTGGTTGAGAGTTTCTATCTTAGTTCATTTTCTGTTGCTATAACAGAATACACGAGACTGGATAATTTACCAAGAAAAGAGGTTTATTTAGTTTTGGGGGCTAGAAGTCCAAAATTGTGTGGGTATATCTTCTTAGCTTCTGGTAAGGGCAACATGTGTGGAAGAGACAAAACACAAGGGTAAGCTTGCTTTATAACAACCCTCTTTTACGGTAACTAATCCAGAGCTGCAAGACCAAGAACTCCTTCCCAAGAGATAGCATCAATTTGTTCATGAGGGCTCCATTTCATGACCCAAGCACCTCCAAGTAGGCCTCACCTCTCAACACTGCCGCACTGAGGAGTTAAGCATCAATATGAGCTTTGGTGGGGACAAACTATATTCAAACTATAGCAGCTATTATCCTAATTAGATGGGCCTAAATTACACATCTAGTCCTGAAACCATGAGAGCCTGCTGCAGGATGGAAAGTGCTGATTGGCTTAAACCAATCTGGACTGATCTCCAGATTGGTCCAACTTTTGTTCTATGTCCCTGAAGGGTAGAAACCAAAGAGAAAAGCTAGGTACTACAGAAAGGAGGATGGTGGAATTTATGCTGGATCACTTAGTCACCCTGAAGAACTCTAATCTGAGGCTCAAAGTGGCAGCTAATGGGACATTGTTACCCTTCTCTCATATGAATACCCAATAATCAATTGAGAGCCTTAACTGTAAGATCTTAACATTCTCAAGCTGAGAGCTGGGATGAGTCTTTCCAGTTGTCTCAATTTGAGACAAATCGAGCCCCTGTGAGAATGCATTGACTAGATGAGGCTGCCCCTAAAGAGGGTGCAACTTAAGGTAGAGGAGCCACCTACTGTAGAGGGCAATTCCTGGAAAGGAAGCCATCTTCAGTCTCAAAAGCGGGGAGCGGGGAGGGCACATCTAGGCAGCACAACACAGCATTCTTTGTGTTGCCAAAACAATCTGAAAGTCAGTGATTCTAAACTCGTTACTTGGAAGTCATCACAGTGATATTGCTTCCCTCCCAGTGGCTTGTTAAGTCTTTAGTCAAGCAGATTTCCTATTGTCTCGAACAGTTCAAAAACAAGTTTTTCTGATAGCTCCAAAATTGGGTTTAATGTCTGATTCATCAAACAAGGCTCTACTTCTTTTTTAAAAAAAATTTATTTATTTTTTCTAATTAGGTATATATGACAGCAGAATGTATTTTTATTCATTTGTTATACACAAATGTAGCACAACTTTTCATTCTCTGGTTGTACACGATGTAGCATTGCACCATATGTGCAGTCATACATGTACCTAGGGTAATGATGTCTATCTCATTCCACCATCTTTCCTGCCCCCATGCCCCCTCCCCTCCCCAACCACCCCTTTGCTCTATCAAAGTTCCTCCATTCTTCCCATGCCCCCCTCCCCCAATTATGGATCAGCATCCACTTATCAGAGAAAACATTCAGCCTTTGGTTTTTTGGGATTGGCTTACTTCACTTAGCATGATATTCTCCAACTCCATCCATTTACCTGCAAATGCCATAATATTATTCTCTTTTATTGCTAAGTAATATTCAATTGTGTATACATACCACAGTTTCTTTATCCATTCATCGATTGAGGGACATCTAGGTTGCTTCCCACAGTTTAGCAGTTGTGAATTGTGCTGCTATAAACATTGCAGTGGCTGTGTTACTGTAGTATGCTGTTTTTAAGTCTTCAGCGTATAGACCGAGGAGTGGGATAACTGGGTCAAATGGTGGTTACATTCCAAGTTTTCTAAGGAATCTCGATACTACTTTCCAGATTGGTTGCACCAATTTTGCAGTCCCACCAGCAATATAAGAGTGTGCCTTTTCCCCCGCATCCTCGCCAACATTTATTGTTGCTTGTATTCTTGATAACTGCCATTCTGACTGGAGTGAGATAAAATCTTACAGTAGTTTTGATTTGCATTTCTCTAATTACTAGAGATGTTGAACATTTTTCATATATTTGTTGATCAATTGTATTTCTTCTTCTGAGAAGTGTCTGTTCAGCTCCTTAGCCCATTTATTGATTGGGTTAAGTTTTTTGAGTTCTTTATGTATAAGGCTCTACTTCTTAGTAATCTAATTTCAACATAACAAGATACTTCAGTTCTTGGTTGGTAGGCTTCTGAGACAGGAGTGTGTCTTTAGGGGGAGAATGATGACAGATTATCATACTTCACCATTACATCTTGACCTTCTTGGGATAGTGTATTTGTATCCTTCCTGTGTTGATCTGCTGTTCTTGGAGTATTGACAATCCTTTCTTAAGGCGTGTGGTAATGAGTGTGGTGGCTCTGGAGATTTTAGTTAGAGTAATGTTATGGCCCAGCAATCTTTAAAGTTTTGACTCTACATAACAGAGCCTGTTTGCTCCCAAACATATTTCATTCACAAACATGATTTCACACTCTGAAATATTGTATTCTGCATGTATAGTTTTCTTCTAACAGCCTCACAGACATCAGTAATTGTCAATCCCAGTAGCTATAGTTGTACAAAGCACTTTAGCACTTGGAAATGAGTTTATCTACATCATGAAATAACACAAAATGGGTAACCATTATATGTTCATCACAGACATATGATGAAAATTAGGAGAGGAAAATTAGGAATAAAAATCAAGCAATAAAAGTCTTAATCTATGTATATAATCCACTCTTTAGAAATATTCTCAAGCCAAAAGAAGGGCATGTAGGCAATTAGTACCTGGTTTCTATACATCCCTGCACCCATAAAACAAAAATCAAAAAACAAGAGCATGGGGAAAATTTCATGGGGGAAAAAACAAAATTTAAATAAAATATGGTAACTAAAATGTTTCCAGGTGTTAGGAAGCTCAAGCTGTTTTAAAGTATAAAGAGAAACTACTGCGTTAATTTTGAGACATTAGACAAGTCACTGTTTAGTTTGCTTTAGAAATATAGTGCATGATATAATATGTTTAAGAGGCAGAATGACAATGACAATTTAGGACCTTATCCTGGGCTCATTCCTGAATCATAGATACTGATTGACTGAGTTCTATATTACAGAGCAATACAGCAGGTCCCTTCAGGTTATTCTGGACTTAAATTTACTAAAAAGGACTGATTAAAATCATGACAGAAGACTCCATTTTTATAGATACAGTGTTCATAATGTTTTATAAAAAAATTCATGTTGACAAATTATCATACTTAGCTTCCCACAGAGCAAATTTTGCATGTATTTCTAAAACAGTTTAAGTCACATGATTTTTCGTTTTCTCCTAACTGGCAAAGCTCTTATTTTGGGATTTTCTCATATGCATGGCCCAACTCCAAGAAACACCCGTTAGCAGTGCAATTTATAAGAAAGGCTACACAAGTTTTCATATTGCCATGGCTTTTTAGCCTGTCCTATGATGTTTTACATTTTTCCTTTCATTCTTGACACTTCTCTAACCTTTGACCACTTAGTAAACCATGCGGTATAGTAGGAAGCCATGTGGTGGTTATTGTGGGGTGTAGTTGTTATATGCCTGCCCAGCATCTGCTATCCCTTCTTCTTAAAAACTTGACTTTAGAGGCTTTTAAACTTTTAAACTTGCTACACTTCAGCCAGGTATTTGGGGCAGAACTGACCTCCTACTGACAGGGGCATGTTCTGATGATGATAGGCATAAGAGAGTTCACATATTCCTTTCTCAGGGCCTCAGTGATTGATTCAGTGATACACATATAACCTAATAGAAGCCAATTAGATGAAAGGAGATATTTTGGCTCTTCCTACTTCTGTATAAGCATCTAGAAATGATTCATGCTTTCCTGCTGCATGTAAAAAAAGGTGCTAAGTAGCAAACAAAATGCTGGGATCCTGATAGGATTCTACTAGGGGAAGTAAGCAGTAAACAAGATACATTACATGGTGTTCAGAATTAAGAAGAAAAGGGGATAAAGGAGTGCTTTTTGTGGGGGCACTATTTTAGATAGGGTGTCCCAGGCAAGATCTCACTGACTTTTGTTCATTGGGTTAAGAGCAGAAGGAATGAGACAATGACTGGTAAAAAACATTCCAGGCAAGGATGCAGGGAATGACACATACAGAATCCCATGTGAAAGCATGGTGGGAATGAATAAGGAAGAACTTCAAGATTAGTGTGCTTAGAGCCCTATGAACAAGCAAGATGAGGTCGGAGGTAATAGGAAAAATTTGCAGAGAGCTGTGTAGACCATTCTGAAGACTTTAGCTCTTACTCTTAGAGAAATAAGAAGCTATTGGGAGAGTGATAGGACTTTAGTTATAATGGAATCCTCTGGCTGCTATATTGAAAGGGGGAAAGAGTGTGTGTTGGTTAATTTTATGTGATAATTTGACTGGGTTAAGGAATGCCCAGATAGCCATAAAACATATTTATGGTATTTCTGCAAGAGATTAGCATTTGAATCAGTATGCTGAGTTAAGATCTGCCTTTACCAGTGTGGGTAGGTAGAACTGAGGGTCTCAATAGAACAAAAAGGCAGAGGAAAAGTGAATTCTCTCTTTTGGAGCTGGGACAAGTCATCTTCTCTTGATCTCAGACATGAGAACTTAGACTTCTGAGACTCTAGGACTTATATCAAAGAATCTCGTCTAGCCTTGGCTTGAGAGTTATAGTTTTGGCTTTCCAGATTCTTAGACTTTCCAACTTGGATCACATTATGCCACTGTAGTTCCTGGTTCTCCTACTCACTGATGACGTATTATGGACTTCTCAGTCCCTGTAATTGCATAACCCAATTCCCTTGTTACATATCTTTATATAGCCCACTGGCTCTGTTCCTTTGGAGAACCCTGATTAAGACAGAGTAGAAGCAGGGATACTAGTTTTGACAGTTAGAGGCTCTAGTATATTGAAATAGTGCTTTCAAGTTTTTACTTCTCTTAATTAGGAAGAGAGGAGGAGGGGAGAGAGAAAGAGAGAGAGAGGAAGAGAGAGAGAGAGATCTTGAAAGAAATTGCAGGTACAGCTACAGCTCTTGTCACATGGAGTTGACTGCAGCCAAATACATAGAAAATCCATACAGTTTTTAACAGAACTTTATTAAGAAAAGCACCACCACCAACTAAAAGAGACTTAGGCAGGGAGAAGACATAAACAGACTCTTGGATTCTCAGTTTTCTACAGACAGGAAGTAGTCTGAGAAACCCATTTATCTACCAAAAAGGGCATATCTCTAATGTCCATTGCAAAGGACTGAGTAAGATGATGGAAAAATAGTGATCTCCTAGAGTATAGAACCAAAAGTTTTATGGAAGTAGACTTAAAGTCCTTTTTTGTCTTTTTTCAGTGCTAGAAACTGAAGAATCAAACCCAGGATCTTATTATGGAACATTATTCCTCACCCCATCACATAAAGGAACCTGACACCCTTCATTCAGTGGGATTTCATTATTGCTTCAGACCAGTGACTGCTATTTGTTTCCATTATTTTATTTTTTGAATCAGAGAACTTTTAAATGGTTATATTATCCACAGCCCATTATTTGTTGTATGTTGAGTATGTGTGAAGATATTTGATCTTTTAATTTGTAGGTTTCTATGATATAGGAGCTATATCTGAACCTGATATAAATCTTGAGATCCCAGATTTCAAAGATTTGATGGAACATTTAGGGGTTTTGGAATATGAGTGAGTATGTTTTGCATGTGGGAAGGATATGAATAATTATAACCAGGAGAGCACACTATGGTAGATTGAATTATTGGTCCCAATTCTTCACTACCCTTTAGTAATATTATGCATACAAGAGGTCTTTGCTATGGTTGCATGAGGAGCATTAATTTCCTCAGTCTCTTCACTTTGGGCTTAGCCAGACAACTTTCTTTAGTAAATGGGATTAAAGACTAAGTGATAAGAGCAAAAGCTTGAAATATTCTTGTATGTTGGGTTTTCCTGTTTTTACTTCTGTGACCACCATGAAAAGAGCGTGCCATGGGTTTTAGCATGGGCTCTAAATAGGACACATGGAGCACAGGCACTACTAGTTGACCCTTGGGACCATAGCTTGAAGCATAACTTCTCCAGTCAGCCCACAAACCTTCAGCTTAGAGACAGATCTGAACCTAACCTTGAGACTTGGGTCCAGCCTAGCTCAGCTAAATTGTTGATTACACAAATATCCATGAGATATTTCAAATCACTGACTTTGGGATGGATTATGCAGCAGTAATGTGGCAATGATGGCCAATGTAAAGGTTAAACATTCATGAGAAAGATAGTAAGAACTAGGACCAAGGTGGTAGCAAGAAAGTGATAAGAGGTGTTTGGCTTCTGGGTATATTTTATAGCTAGAGCCCTTAGGCTTTGCTGACTTTGTATGTGGGATGGGGGAGAAGAGAGGAGTTAAGGATGAATCCAATGTTTTTGGTTTGGACAAATGGAAGAATGGAGTGGCTATTTTCTGAGATGGGAAACACTTGAGAGAATTGGGATTTGGGAGGCAATGTTAGGAGGTGCTTTGGATATGTTCCTTTGAGGGGAATAAATATCCAAATAGGGATTTTAGGTAGGCAGTTGAACATACAAGTTTGGAGAAGGAGGGGAGAAACGTCTAGGAGAGATGAGTATGGAGATGGCTTATAAAGCCATGAGACTGGATGAGATCAATGGGTGAATGTGGAAAAGGGGTCCCGGGACTGAGTTTGGAGATCTTTTAGTGTTTAGTAGTTGGGGAACTGAAGAGTTACCAGCAAAGGAGATTGAGAAGGAGCAGCAGCTAGACAGAGAAGTGCTAATAAAATGTTATTGATATGTGTTATTATGACCACATTTATTGCTCCCCATCTTCTCCTTTTTTTTCCTCCTTCATAAATATCACTACCACTAAATGTGTGTGTGTATGTATGTGTGAACTGACTATATGGAAAACTCAGTACTCTTTTCATGTATAACAGAGAATTATTAAAAAAGTTAAATGGTATCTTTTCCCCACCTGTTGTATATTCATTAAAGAAAATCTCTTTTTTGGTCTCTTCTCTAGGACAGGGGAGCCAAGTCTTTGCATTAATTCTGGGCTCCCTTGATAATCCTTTGAGCAGGATGACTTTGTTCAAGAAGGGAAGGTGTTGCAAGTTGATGCTTTGAGTAGCATAGTGGAATGAATGGCTGAAATCCTGGAGGAGAATTCATTTTTTTCCCCATCTCTAAGCCTGGAGAAGAGGGGGTTAGGATGGGAGGAAGGGGTACAGTAGATATTAGGAATTGGGAGTTTAGCTAGCATGCAATTCTCCAGTGGCAGAAGGGAATTGTACTCTTTGATCTAATTCGTGAATCCCAAATTTTTTGGACAGTCAAGAGAAGGGAGGCCTCAACAAGTAGAGACTGGACTTTCTAAAAATAAGGTACTTGGGAATTGAATGATTCATTGAAAAAAATAACAGAGATAAAAAAGGTTTCTTCATTTGTGAAACAGGTATTACCATTTATACATAAAGATACTTGGGAAGTTTTATCTGAAGAAGGGAGTATGACATAATGATAGCTTTTGTTTTTTCAAACATGATACAATAGGTCTTATTCTGTGTGGTTTTAGAGAGCAAGACAATAACAAGCTGTAAGATGCATGAAGGAAAGAACATTTCACTATGAAATCTCAACACATGACTAGGGCTCAATACATTTTTGATAAATGATTGAAAGCATGTATGACAAATAAAAACCATTGGAACACTTATAAGGAGGCAGATTTTTTAAAACTTATCTTTCTAATAATTCAAGCTATTAAAAAATTAGAGGCTTGGGATATGGCTCAACAGTAGAGCATTTGTCTGGCAAGATCAAGGCCCTGGGTTTGATTCTCATTCTCTCTCTCTATCTCACACACACACACTCTCTCTCTGAAAAGTATTTGAAGGGCAGTGGTTTTCTTCATTACCAGAAGTGAATCAGGGGCTAAAGAACCATTTTTTCAGTGATGTGATAGAGATGATTTATTCAGTAGGTAATGGTTAGACCACACAACTTCTGACATCTCTTAAAACTCAGATACTCCAGTTCTATAACTGAATCCACAGAAGTCTATACATAGACTTGGGGCAAGTATAAACAGTTCCCATGATCTTGGAGAAATCTTCAAGTGGTATGTTTCAATGGCATGTTTATTAAACAAATGCTCATGACAGATTTTCACAACAGCAACAAATGTTATTTCACAACATCAAATTTCCCTTACTAAGGAAAAAAACAAAACAAAACGATAATCCCAACAAGGCTGATGGATTTGGATTACTTTTTCAAGTGTTCTGGGGGGAAACCAGTGTCCTTACTCCTTTTCCTCTTCTGTCTCATCTTTAACTTTATCTGATTTCATTTTCTTTACCTCTTCTCTGGCTACATGTCCCCGGAAGGCTGCTTGGATTTTGAGAGCAGCAGACTCCTCTTTTTCTTTTTCTTCCTCCAACTCCTTCATTAAAAGAAAAAGAGATTTTTAAAACGTCCCGTGTTTTTGATGCCATAAAAATAAGGGCACAAATTTAATCAATTTAAGGATACACTTTCAGAGATCTGCTGCTTCCTGAGGGAATTTTTATATATTGTCACGTTGTGGATGTACTAAACAGCAAATGCCAAAATAGCAGGCATTTTGTTTTGTCGCTCTTTAATATGCTTCTGCAATAAAAGATCATTGCCAACTTCTTTTTTTTCCAACATAGCTCTTATTTAACAGTTTTCCTGAGCAATAACATTTTTGGGGATGGGGAATAAGTAAGAATCCTTGAAACATGGTAAAAATTTAAAGATTAGTAAAAGCAATTTTAAAAAATAATCATCATTACATAATATGATTAAAATATTAACTTTAAAATTTCTAAATAATTAGATAATTAAAATCAGATACTTAAGAGTGAAATGCCAAGGATAAATTAATATACTCCAATAATGTTAGGTTTATTATTGTTGGTTGCACTTTGACATATCTTAAAAATGAGGTATAATTTACAGACAGCAAAATGCATGGATCCTAAGTATATAATTGAACAGCCCTTAATATATTCTTAAATCATAAAACTTACATATATATTTAAAAAATTCAAATATCACTTTCAGTGAAAAGTTTTCTCTATTTTCCCCAATTTTTTCCTCCTAGGTTAAGCATTATAATGGATTAAGAGTGTGTGTATATCTCCTTCCAAAATTTCTCCATATACAAAAATGTTTATGTGAAGATGTATACATATGTATGCGTGTGTGTGTGTGTATGTACACTTACCTTTTTATTTTAAAAATGAGATCATACTAACCATGGTGTTCTGCAGCTACTTTTCCATGTAACAATGTATCTTGATTTTTTTTCCTATGGTATTATTTATTACATAATTCTACTCATTCTTTTTTATTTATTTATTTTTATGTGGTGCTGAGGATCGAACCCAGCACCTCACACATGCTAGGCAAATGCTCTACGACTGAGCCACAACCCCAGCCCTGTCCATTCTTTTTAAATAATGCCATTGTATTGATGAACTTTGATTTATTCTCTCACTCTCCTTTTGATGGAACTATGGGTTGTTCATCCTTCCCTGACCATCTCCATGGTCAATGAGGCAAATGTAGCAATTAAGTGCAAAAAGAATGGTATAAAATCCCCTGAGATGATGCCCCCAATATGTGCAAATTATCTCAAGTTGGAAATCAATGAAATTCTAACTGAAACTCATGAAAACCTACTTCTAAGGGGACCCATGAAAGATGTAAGGAAATGACACTCCCTTTCATTCTTCCCTGAATTCCCACTATACTGCTACCAATATTACACTTATTGGATTGTACTAATATAATTCTGGAATCATTTGTAAATATTATAGGGAAAATCTGCTCCTCATTGTGTGGGAAATAAGGTATTCCTTGAGGGGCATGTCCATTTTTAGGTGTCAATTACTGGATAACTAACTGGGACATTTGGACATGAAAAGCAACTCAGAAGTTTGTTTTTTGACATTATAGAGAGTAGGTTCTTTCTTATGAGGCTTGGTCCTCCTGATCCTGAACTATGAAAAATATAGACAGTGATATACTGGTAAATGTTTAACAACTACCCCCCCCCCCAAAAAAAGAAAAGCACCCTGATTTCTAGTTTTTTCCATAGTCTTAGTATGCTCAAGTGGCTATTAAAATGGTATTACTGCTGTGCATGGTGAAGCATGCCTGAAAAATCCCAGCAAATCGGGAGGCTGAGAGAGGAGAAATGCAAGTTGGAGGCCAGCCTTAGCAATTTACTGCATCCCTAAGCAACTTTGTTAGACTGTGTCTCAAAATAAAAAATAAAAAAAGGGCTGGGCTGTAGCTGAGTGATTTAACCCCTGGGTTAAATCTCCAGTACAAAAAAAAAAAAGGATATTATTGAACATTGAGTTGGGAAGAGATGTGTATAATTGTTTCTTGAGTGCTGGCTTTAACATATAACTGAGTTATAGATTGGTATTGAGGACAAACTTCCCTCTGTCTCTGTACCTTGGATCTAGGTTGTCAGGCAGGAAGGCATTTTTGTAGAGGGGTATGTATGGAAGATGAGTAAGCCACATTGTGTGAAGTCATTTTATTTCCCTGTATCTAATTCTCTATGAGTTTCCTTTTGTAATCTCTGAGTCTCTGTCATTGTGATGTGGTGACAGTAACAATTAGTGAAAAATTCCCAGAGTGGAAGATGCATCTGAAAGATCAAGATTGAAGATCTAAATTCTGTTTTTGCGTTTCCCCATGGGAAGATTTTCTGTCATTGACAATCTTGGAAAATAAGATTATATTTTTAATAGGAAAAATGTGTTTTCCTTTATAAGAGGCATGGGTGAAAATGATATACCAATTTATCACTGACATTAATTATCTAGAAAGCAAAATTATAATTTTAACAATATAGATAATAAATGGATTCATATTTGGAGTATAATTTTAAACTGAGCAATATTCTTTGTAGACATCCAGTAATAAATGGAAAAAGTACATACTTCGGCATTGCCAGGTATGTCTTCTTCTTTCACAGATGTCTGTGTCTTTTCTTGATCAGATTGTTCTTGCTCCTAGAGAGACAGGAAAGGGTCAATATATATCTTTGATTAAGTAAAACACATTGGGACAAGAAGAAATAAATGAAAGTTCTCAAGGGAATATGTATAAACAAATTTCAAAGACCAAGGGTTTGGCAAACATACTTGCTCTTCTGCTTTTAGAATGAATTTGCCACTGATTTACCTTAAAAATAAACCATTGCCTTACAGTAAAAGTCCATAAAATGAGGTAATAAATCCTGAACAAAGTACAAAAAAAAGTGCCAATGGTTTCTAAATAGTCATAAAATAAATGCCACTGTGGTCCACAGTGTGAAGTCAAATTGAAAAACTTGATGAAATTCATGGATTAAAAACTAAGTCAAGAAAGTATGTTTCCCTGTGGAGAGTGCTATAAATATATAAATAGAAGGCAGCTCTGCCAATTTTGATACAGCTAATGAAGTGTTCCTTCAAAATAGAGGTTTTGCTAATTCAGCACCTGTAGGAAGAACCTCTTTCACTTTAACAATAAAACAGAAAATTGAGAATATATAAGCAAATCAAATAAAGCCTTAAGAATTCAAAAGGAAAGAAAAAAAGACTCTGAAATTACTGTTTAACACAAATAATATTTTTCAATATTATTGCTTTTATTTTTCACAAACAGAATCTAGTGAAATAGAAATAAACAGATCATCCCCATATTTGCAGGCACAAATGGATGGAATTTCACTGTCGAACTTAATGGAATAAATGATAGCTACTTCTGCAGGGCATTCTCCAAATCTACCAAAGAACATCATCAAAACCTGAACTTTGTTAATTCCTTTTAATTTTAATCACTCAAAAGCTGGTGCTTTGTGGCTAATGGTATTATCTCAGTTGTACAAAGTAGTGTTATCAAATAATAATAATAACAATAATAATAATTATTATTATTGTTATTATTACTATTTTGAGAAAGATTCTTACTATGTTGTCCAGGCTGGCCCTGAACTTCTGGATTCAAGTGATCTTCCTGCCTCGACTTCCTGAGTGGCTAGGACAACAAGCATGCAACACCATACCCAGCTAGCATTCTAAAATTTTTTTTTAAAAATATTTTGTTTAGTTGTAGATGAACACAATATCTTTATTTATTTTATGTGGTGCTGAGGATCGAACCCAGTGCCCCACCTATGCAAGGCAAGCGCTCAACCGCTGAGCCATAACCCCAGCCCCCTCAAATTTTAATATATCTACAAATTACTTTGGGGATCTTGCTACAATACAACTTCTGATTTGTAGAACTGGGGTAGAGACTGAGACTATAAATTTCTATCAGGTTCCCAGTTGATCCCAATGATGCTGATCCCAATAGTCTTTCTCAACTATCCTTCCACATCTGAACACAGAACACAGAGAATGCTTTGAGTGGTGGTTTTTCTTAGTTCTCCCAAGGATGGTACAAAAATAGAACCACATTTGATACAAAGGCAAGACATTGATTCTTTACATGTAATGGGTGCTTCAATTTAGGGCTTAATTTTTTTGAGAAACTTTGTTAAAAGCTATCTTTGAGAATACTGCTGAGATAGATAGGTTCAGATTCTGAAGAGATTAGCTTTATAGAGAAAACTTTATACCATTATCATATTTAATTCTAATTAGTCTTTTGTAACACATAAGTGACTGAAATAATTGAACTAATAATGTTTTATTTTATGAAATGTCATCCATTCATTTAACAAGTTATTTGTTGAGTACCTGCTCTTGCTAAGCATTATGATGTTCAATAAAATTGGAAGAATTTAAGACAGGGTAATTTTTCTATAACTTTCAAGTACCTTCTGCTTGTTGATCATCTTTAATTTTAAGCTAAATATCTATACTTGATTCAAAAACTTCAGAAAAGAATTTCATTAGGAAAAACAGCATAATTAAAAAGTTTTAATAAGTTATTTTTAATGCCTCACATAATTCTCACAATTCTGGGGAGAATCTAATAATCTCTGTTTTCTGAATAGAAGAAATAGCCAAATAGTTTCATAGAACTATACCTTGAATGCATGGTTGTTATAGAAGCGGTCTTCTACCTTAGCCCCCCATTCTGCTGGATCAAAGTTGGTTTCTAAATAATAAAAATAGAAAAATTTTACTTATTTTGAGTTCATTAAAGTAAATCTTGAGTAGCAGAACAAAAAAGTTTCTGTTCCAAGTCACAGTTTCTTTACTGACAGTCAAAAATCTTACTGACAATTCACACGGCCTAGTACTGCAAACACAACCAGTGATCATTAAATATATGATGATCAGTTAAATACTAGATGAGCCCCTGGGGATATTTACATTAGAACTAAAAAACATACTTTCTGGCTTTACAGAATTTATAACACAATGGGAGTGAGACAACAAATATCAATATTTAAATGTGAACATAGGCACATATAAACCTGTATTAGTAAATACAGAAAAGTATTTAAAAATAAATGCTGAGTAGTAAAGAAGTTTGGAAAAATAAACAATGAGAAAGTTGTTTTAAAAATGAGGCATGTTATAGAGAGAGTTGATGTGATAGGATGAGGTATTTATATTTAAACAGAAATTTTCTTTAACTTTTCACTATGAAAAATTTCAAACCTAGAAAGTAGAGAGAATAATATAACAAATCCTCATATGTACATTACCTAGATTCAACAATTATAACCTCACAATTTATTTTATCTATAATCTTTTCTTCTAAGTATTTTCACC
This sequence comes from Geosciurus inauris, assembly GCA_004024805.1. Lineage (NCBI taxonomy): Eukaryota > Metazoa > Chordata > Mammalia > Rodentia > Sciuridae > Geosciurus > Geosciurus inauris. The sequence goes on from PVHX01007711.1 coordinate 37,609, forward strand.
CTCCCTCTGATTATTTTCAAGCCACTGCCAAGCACTCTATTATTTTATTTATACATGTTTGAATATGTATCTCTGAAAAATAAAGGATCTTTATCTTTAAAATATAACCATACCATTATCATACCTAAATAGGAACAGTAGTTTCTTTTTAAAATATTTTTTAGTTGTTTTAAAATACCTTTATTTTATTTACTTATTTTTATGTGGTGCTGATCAAACCCAGTGCTTCATATGTGTGAGGCGAGCACTCTATCACTGAGCCAAAACCCCAGCCATCAGTAGTTTCTTAATACCATCAACTATTCATCTAGTCAACAATCCAAATTTCCCCCATTGTCTAGTATATTTTATTTATTTTATTGTTGATTCAAAGTAACCCCCCAAAATGGGCATACATAGCCTTTTTCTTTTATATTGCTTTAATGGAACTCCACCCATCCATTTTTTCCTTCCAGCAATTTATTTGTTGATGGAATTGGGGTCATTTTCCCTTTGGAATTTTCCACAGTTTGGATATTTATGACTGTCTCCATGGTGGCTTTTAACAATTTCCTTTGCTTTTGTATGTCCTGTACATCTATAGATTCGATCTGATTCAGTTTTGACTTTTTGGAGCAAGGATACTTGATTGGTAGTGATGTGTAATCCTACCAGGAGATAAATAATATCTGCTTGTCTCTCTTTTTATAATTTTTATGGACTCCTTGGTGATAAGTCACTTAAGATCATTTCTTAAGGGGCTGCAAAACAGTAATTCTCTACTTTGATCATTAACCTCTTTATTTTCTGAAGAAACTCCGTAAAGAAAATGGTTGTCCTCATCAACTATTTGGTTACCCTGAAGTACAGTTCTTACAGAAAAAGGTTTTCTTCCCTCTATCAGTTTTCAAAATAATCAGTTGGTTTCCTAAGATTCTCTTAAGGTGTCCAATGAGTGGTGGGTTTTGTTTTTAGAATTATGAATTCATGAATATTTAACAAACTGGATGAATTCCAATACTGATGCTGTAATTGTCCAAAATTTGGCCAGAGGGAGCTTAATTCAGGTGCTTAGATTCTCCCGAGTCCTTTGCAAATTCCTTTAGTAATCCTTGAGAGTGTTCTCCTTATTCTTAAGTTATACATTATTATATATTATTCCACTGAGTGGATGACTCTTAATTTATTAAATCAGTCCCTATTATGGAGGTTAATTGTAGCTCAGTGGTACAGAATTTGGCTAGTATGCATGAGGTCCTGGAAATCCCCAGCACCTAAAAACAAAACAAAACAAAACAAAACTCCATTACAGGTTGTTTCCATAAATGATGCAATGAAAAGTGTAGAGGTAGAACTTCTGGTTCAAAGGTGAAATACATATATATTGTTGGTAGATATTACTGAGTTCCTGTCTTTGAGATTGTGCCATTTTACTTCTCTACCCATAATGTTTATGAGTGCATATTCCTCTTGCCTTGGTTAGAGTATATTGGCAAACAGCATTTTGCCAGTTTGGTGGAGGGGTGGTTGTTGGTAACAGTGTAGTTTAAAAAAAAAATTTTTTTTAACCGCGTAGTTTTGATTTGGACTTCTGTTACTTGCAGTATTTGAGTAGATTTTCAGGTTAAGGGCCATTTGCATTTGTTTTTGTCTGAACTGTTCATATCTGTTGCTCAGTTTTTCAATAGAGTTGTCATTGTAAGTGGGCTAAGACACAGTTTTTACAAGCTCTTTATTACATTTATTAACCCACTGGGATAAAAATTACAAGTATTTTTTTCTATCCGTCACTTATAGTTTTCTTTTCTTTTTGGTACTTTTTGTCATGTAAAAGTTTACTTTTATGACTTCAATTCTATCAATCTGCTCATAATTGCATTGGGAGTTTAAAGCCATTAAAGCAACTTAGTTGGAATTTTTTTCTTTTGTTATTGAGAAACTCATTCATATTTTTCTTAGTATTTGTATGGTTTTTTAATATTTAAATTTGCAACCAATTTGGAATTTATTCTGACATATGATATATAAGAAATTGGTCTACTTTTATTCTTTCTTTCTCTCAATATCAATTTACAAGAAGTCCACTCTTCCCTAATGATTTGAGATACCACTTATATACTAATATGTTTTTTATCACAAAAACAAATATTAAGACTAAAAATCACCTATTAGGAATGAGAGTAAGGGAATTCTTGCAATGTGTGGGATACTGAGCTGGAAGTCCATGATTTCTTTTGCCTTTTTGGAGATACTAAGTTCTGATACTTATATTAGTTACATAATTCGCTTTTGGTTAGTATGGGTAGAAGTGGGTTTGGTGCTTAAAATTTTTCAAATGGTTTTACCAGTTGTTTATTACTGAGCTAGTATCCCTAGGCCATTAATTTGAATAATCAATTGCTTTTATTACTGTGATCTGGTAACTATGACTCAAATGATTCTGTAATGGAATGTTTCTGAGTTCTAAAATTAAACAAATGACTAAAGACTTTAAACTGCTTGAATTTGTGAAACTAATGTCATGATAACAAAATTAGTGTTCATAATAATTCACCTCTTTCCCCAAAGCATTTTTCTTATTAATATTTTCTCCCTAAATACAGTTTCTCAAATGTTTTTATTGCAACTTCAAGTTTCAGATTATGCAACAAGTATTCATATTGACTGGATATGGAAAAGACCAGCAATGGCCAGGAAATTGACAGAGATTCTGAGCTTTACAAGGGCAGAATAAAGAGGTGGAGCCATGCCACGCATGTGAGCTGCTTGAATTCGAGCCTTGTGCTAAGTTTCCTCCCTCTGTAAAATGATTTGCAATGGATTATCTGTCTGCTTGTGGCTATTTCTAGTCACCTTTACCACTCTGTTGGAATATTATCATTAAAAGAACAATCACAACAGTTTATACAAAATGATTTTTCTAGTCAAGAAAAGGTTTTTTTATGGTGGGGCATACTGGGGATTGAACTCGACCACTGAGCCACATCTCCAGCCCTATTTTGTATTTTATTTAGAGATAGGGTCTCATTGAATTGCTTAGGACCTCGCTTTTCCTGGGTGGCTTTGAACTGGCAATCCTCCTGCCTCAGCCTCCCAAGCCACTAAAGAATAGGTTTTTAGTATAAACTTATAACTACTAATTCCCAATTTTGATTCTGGGTCAGGTCATGATTGTCACAAAACTCCAAGGCTGGGGATTTGGAAATTTTGTACATGGTAGTGAAGGAACTTTGCTTTGGTTCTTAATTAGAGAGTTACTATTAGAGTGGAGCTTAGTCTCTGTGCAGGATGAGAGTTTTAGAATATAAAGAATATAAATTACCTTCCCAAGCTGGCAGTTCACTTTTCAAAACAGTTTGTCTCCATGTCTTTATTGAAGAACAGTTTCATATACCCCAGTGAATACCAATTTATTTAATCTAAGGAGTGTTGAATTATTTTTATAATACTTATAATACTTTCAAATGAGAAGAATAAAAATGTAAAGAAAATTGCAAATTACCCTATCAGGAAGAATAGACAGTCAACTATTGGGGATGCTAAGAGCAGTCTTTTAGAAAGTGTCTGATCTTTAGAGGTCCCCTTTCACATCCTGTGTCCATGAAAAATACAGTGAAGAAAGTCTGGAGAATAAATAATTGGTAATCTTGAATAAGAGGATCAGGAGAAGCATCAATGGGGCACATATTTTTTGAAATAGCAAGAACTGTTATGTGAAGTCACCTGTTTCATAAAGGCTTGCTGTAGAATGAAGATGGGCTTAAGTAAGTTTTACCATAACCAAATGCTTAGTCTTTTATATTAAAAATGTCTATTTTAAAAAAGCTTACTCTCTCTTTTCTCTAGAAGGTTCTCAAAATATGCTGCTGCAAAAGCTGGTATATTTTCTGGTTGTTCCCTCAGAATCTCACGTGTCAGGCCTTCAAGAAGATTCCCAAATCCTTGTGGAATTCGGTAGTGGGTGTTGGAGAATGGAATCGACATCTCCTTGGGAAGAATTGCCTAGAGTACCTAGAGATTCATTAAAGAGCACTTATCTTTAAATTTGTCTGATGTTAATTACATAATCACAACTATGACAACAAAATATTTCTGAAATCCAAATTTTCTGGATGTCAATTTTTGTTTCTCTAAATATACCTCAACCATATTTTCCCCCAGAGAATTTTAAATTCTTCATTATGAATTAGAATATTACAAATATACATTCATTCAATTGACTAAATCATTTTAAAAAATTACAAACCCCACTGTTTTTACTATGACACTAAGTGCTTTTTCTCTCTACCTTCCTGTATTAAAAGATGTGGGTAGTTTTAGCTATTCCACAAGTATTTATAGAGAATGATTATTAAGAAAGCTAATTTAACTGAATTCATTATCAATCGCTGAGAAGGCACTGTTTAAGGTCTAAAATAAAAAAAAAATTAAGGTAGGAACTAGGTCCTGGTTCTGTACACTACTCCAACTTGTTGAATTAAATTTTACACTTATTTTTTTTCTTAGTTGTCACTTCTGAAGCCTGACCTATATGTCTTGAAGCACCTCTGCGCCCTTGAATAGGGTTGAAGAGGGGAAGGAGAAGGTTATGGTTTTGAAATCCCAGGCTGCGAAGTTTTGGGATTCTTTTATGTTCTGGTTTTGTTTCGAGCAAGCCTTCTCTTCCTGTCTTAGAAATACAAGGGCCAGATTATGGTAGCTGCCAAGCACTGGGTTGGACTACTGAGTAGAAAAAGAATACCCAGGGACCTGGCCTGTTTGTATGAGTCAGTGCTGAATAAGGGCGGAGGCCTTGGTAGGGGTCCAGGTTGAGAGACAAGAGGGTTTAACGAGGCGCAAGTCCTCCCTCCACCCTTTTTAGAGGAAACAGGAGATGAGGTCTTCATCCAGGGGTTGTGAAAGGGCAGGTGAGACCCTGAACCAGGCTGGAGAGGGAGGGCGGACGGTTTGATGAGGACGTCCAGCACCTGGGATTTCAAACTCTCGAAGGATGGGCTGCTTTGGCTTCCAATCTGCTCCCGGGTCCCCAGGGTGTGTAGGGGGTGCGGAGGGAACACGAGAGACGAAGGTAAAAGGCGAGGTCTCTGTGTTGGAGAGCGAGTGGGGAAAACCGCCTCACCTCTGCTTTCTCTCCGAGCTGGTGTGGATGGTTCCGGTTGTTTTTTCTCGTTGCTGGGTAACCGTTTTATTTTATTTTTTCTAAACTACGGCGGCCCGGAGGGAGAGAGGCGCGCCTCCCTCCGAGGCCGCGTTGGTTTCGCGGACTGAAGGTCCAGGGGAGGGTGGGGTCGGCCTCATAGACCCCGCCCAGACCCCGCCCCGTCCCCGTCTCGGCCCCGCCCCCTCGCCGTGGTGCACTTCCCGAGTCCCGCGGGTTGCCGACCGACCCTGGCAAGCATGGTCTTCCTGGGGTCTGCGCTCCGGTTGGTGCTGCCATTAATCCTCTGGGCCGACAGAAGTGCAGGTGAGGCGGCCCGGCTCGATCGGACCCCTCAAGGGCCTCAGACAGCGCGGGTTCTGAGGTCCTGATCCTCTTCGGGATCCCGATCCTCGCGGGCCCTCAAGGTCTGGGACCCAGCCCATGGCCAGGGGCGGTCTTCTGCGACCCAGGCTGGCGTGTTTGCTTGGCCCAAGCCCGAGCCCGTTCGCTTTCTCCACTCCCACCCACTGTGCTTAACTTGCGTGGAGGAGGGGAAAGAGTTGGATTTATCAGAGTGGGGAGGCTCAAATGTGCCCAGACCGAGGCCCTTAGGGGAGCTAGGTGGGAAGGGGGCGAAGCTAGTTAGAAACTATTTGGAAACAGGTGACTGAGTCATCCAAAACATTTCAGCAGCTTCCCCCTCAGTGGTGCCCTTGGGGAGGCTGTGCATCAGGCTGGGTTCCTTGGGGGAATTAAATTTTACTCGTTTAAGTGGTTATTAGGGCTAAGAAATACAACCCCCTCACTAGCTCAGAATAATTTAAGGCTCAGCTTTGATTTCTGGTGCAGCTTAGAGATATTGGTGGTGGGATGATGTGCGTTGGGGAGGAGAGTGACTCAAATTGGCCATTGTGCAGGTCAGAGCCTGCTGTTTGAATACCCTGGGTTGGACCCTGGGTCACAGCATGGACAGACCAGAAAAGGGGGTCTGTCTGCTAATACAAAGTAAAGTGATAGTAGAACTTTTTTCCCCTTTTTCAAACCACTCAAAGAGCCAGTCCCAAAGATCTCTGTTAAATGGAAGTTGAGAGGGGAGAATAATATGACTGCCTCTCTACTTGAAGCACATATACAAAATACACATGTACAAAATACACAGATTCACACAGGCGGCATAGTGAATAGTTTTTAGAGTTTGATTGGTAGCACTCTGCTTGTCATTCCCTGACTCATCACCATTCAGTGACCATTAAGGACCATCATACAAGTTGGGGAGAAGGTAAAGAAGAGAGCAGAGCCATTATTTTATTAATTTTTCTGTTAAGGGTTATCTTTAATATCAGTATTGATCTCATTTGGGTCATATCATGATTTAACCTTCACTAACAATGACTATATTTTTCATTCATTCATTCATGTTCTACATTTCCCTTCTTTCTTACTTGGTTTCATATTCTGAGGTCTTTATTTTAAACCACCCAACCCCCCTTGCCAATGTTTATTATGTCATTTTTGAGGTGTGACAATGAATCAATAAAATGACCCATGAACTCACCCCCAATTTGAAGAACTAAAATGTTGAGTTTTATTGAGCCAGTGTTTTCCTCCACAGTGTATCTGCCAGATCCCCACGAGGAGTAACCACTATCCTAATTTTGTTGGTCTACTTTTAATGATGATCTGTCTATTCCCCGAAACATTCATTACTATTTTTTTTACTTCTGCTCCCAAATGAAGGGAGAAATTAAAGAAAAAAAAAATCAAATGTTAAATGTGTATTGTGTTTGACACAAAAGCAATTGCCAGTCTTGTTCTTTCATTCTTCTTTAGTCCACTACTCAGTTCCTTGGTCTTCATGTTCCACTGTCTAATCAGTTTGGAATTTGAACCTTATAAGGACAGGAACTTAGGTTTTTCCTTGATTTACCATCATTATCTAACTGTAGCAAAGTGGAAATTACAATAACTTTGGAATCAGGTGACTCAGTTTCTAGTAGTCCTCTCATAAACTACCTTGTGATTTGAGTTCAGTTGTCAAAGTTTAATATCTAGTGTCTTTGTCTTTAGTACTGTGCTTGCCATAGTAAGCTCCCTCCTAGAATGTCAGCTCGTTGCTGATAAGGATTTTTGTCTATTTTTTTCTTTCACTGCTCTATCCTTGATACTTAAAATAGTGCCTGGCTCATGGTAAACATCAATCAATAAATGTGTTGAATTAACAAATATGCAAGTTATTTTTAAAAATTGCTTAATTTATTTAGGTCTTAGTCTCTTGGGCAGTAAGTACCTTTTGATCAGTCAGTAACATGATTCTAAAGAGGCTGTTTACCTCTGAAATTCTTTAGCCCGGTATAATTTAGCCATGCACACAAAGATGTTCAGTAAGTGTGTGTTGGCGAACACAGACTGCCTTGAAAAGGTACTTCCCCAGTCTATGGGCTACTGGCTGTACACTCAGATGTATAAATAGCAGCCAGTTTTCTTCACTCCATTCCTCTACTCCTACCCTCTCTCTGCTTAGCTCTTATTTATGCTTTTGATTTTTGGTTTCTGTTCCATGTGAAGTACCTACTCAAGACAGGGCCCTCCCACACTTGTGCCTCCCCCTTCCCTCAGCAGGCTGCCAACCTGCTTATGCAATTCTAGGGTGTTGTGGTCTCTTAGAGTGTTTTGCTCATGGCAGCTGCTATTTGCAGCCTGTTAGGCCTTCTGAGTGATCTCTGATTGTCACGTAGGTATCATGATCAAACTAGTTCATGGGGGTGGGGGTGAGGTGCATGAGTGCTAGCTGAGGACTTTTAGGACTGGGCTATTATTCCAAGAGCAGTATAAATAGGCCACCAAGATTGTGTAGGAGACCCCATTAGCTGTACTGCTGTTAAGTGTAGCCTGAGGGGCCCGTCATCATTTGTAGCTTCCAGGGAGGAAAATGTCAGCTTTGTTAATTCTGATGCTTTTTCTTGCCTATCATTTTTGTTTAAAACCCTTAAGCTTAATTTTGTAAATTATTTTATTTTAGGGACCTTTTTTGGTCTGTTTTTTTTTTTTTCAGACAAATTGGGACATAAGTTTTATTATTTTCCATGTTAAAATTGTGATGAGGAACTCACTGAGATCATTTGGATTTTATTAAAAAATACTTCGATATAGGCTGGAAGTTAAAAATAGGAGTGATCTTGTTAAAGTGAGTTCTTATTCAGTCTTGTTAGTGACTCTAGAATAGAATCTAGTTGCAATTGTGCTTTCTCTTTTCTCATAAAGAAAATTATACATAGTATAATTAAGTTTCTGAAATGGGTAAAATTGTAACAAAAGACCTTTCTTTAGACACTTTGACCTTTGTCTCTCACTGACCTTATTTTTGTGTCTGGATTCATCTGAATTTGCCTAAGAAAGAAGCAGGCTTTTCAAAAGTATTCATAAATGCAGTACGGGGTTGTCAAAAAACCATAATAAGGGGGATTTATTAGAAGGAAATTAACATTGGTAAGAGATAAAGAGTGAGAGATATTAGAGAAGCTATGCTGGAGATGGGGTTGCTTCTTTATTTCCAGCTACTAGGCTAGGGGGTAGGTGTAGTAATGGAAAGGGAAGGAAGTGGTTTATTTTTCTTATAAACACCATCTAGTGCGGTGCATGAAAGGAGCATTTTAGTGATTTAGGGGGAGAATGTCAAGTATTAGGGCCTAGTTTGAGAGGGAAGGAAGATCAAGAACTCTGAAGGGGAGAGAAGGGAAAGAGGCTGTGGTACACTGGTTTCTTTAGAGGTCATCTTGTACTGTGACATGTGTTGTTGGGAACTGTTCTTGTTATATTGCTTGCTTAATTAGGAGGAATAAGATATAGTTTTAGAAGATTAAAAGGTTTGAATATACTTGAATTCTTTGGATAGATTGTATTTTCCTTGCTGTTTCACCTGATCCAGTTGGTGCTGAATTTTCCTAATAATGTACTGGTTTGCTGAAATTTTTAGGTATTGGTTTTCGCTTTGCTTCATATGTCGGTAATTACATGGTGCTGCAGAAGGAGCCTGCAGGAGCAGTGATTTGGGGCTTTGGTACACCTGGAGCCATAGTAACAGTGACCTTGTACCAAGGTCAAGAAACCATTATGAAGAAAGTGACCCACATGAAAGGTAAGGCATCTCATCCTCTGTTCAGCTATTGTCTTCTTCTGCCACCTGCTGGATTATCTGAAAATGAATGCTTATGCTCCAGCCCAGGTCATCCATCCATCCATCAATGTTATTTGAGTACTTATGATGTGGTAGGAACTGAGAATACAGAGAAAAATAAGGCTCAAAGTCCCTGTTATCATAGAGCTCATGGAACAATACAAATTGATATCAAGTCATATAGTGCTGCGATGAATATTATGATGAAGATGTATATAGGTCTGTCATGGAATATAGAAGAGAAATATTTAACCCTGACACTAGAAAGGTGTGGTTAAGAAGCTTGGCTCTGGAATTCCCTGTCTGGGTTTGGTTCTCACCCTTATCATTTAATGACTGTATAGTGCTTAAAAATCTGTGTCATGGTTTATTTATGCATGAAATGGAGGTACTCATAATACATATTGGATTATTTTGAGGATGAAATGAATTAGCACATGTAAAATACTTAGAACAGTGCATGGCACATGATAAGTACTGAATAAGTTTTAGTAGTCATTATTGTTATTGTTACTACTACTATTATTATTTAGTTGGCACTCAAATATTTATTGTCTACTATGTGCCAGATACTGTGCTGAGTACTGGTGATACAACGATGAGCAAAACAGATATGCTTTCTTCCTTAATGAAGATCCTCTAATGTATTTAGGGGAGGAGACAGGAAAATAATGTGTGATAAGTGCCACAATGAGGAAGGATATAATGTATGGAAATGCTTAGGGTATTAGGGATAAAGAACTTGTTCTGAGGCTGGTCTCGAAAGATGAATAGGGCAGACCAGATAGAAGGAGCAACTGGGGTAAAGGCATGGAGGTATGAGTGGAGGTGAGTCTTGGAGAAGTGTCAGGCAGGTAAGTAAGTAATTGGTGGAGGATAACAGGAGGTGAGGTTGAGAAGGTGAGGTGGGGAGGTAGAGAGGCTTGTTTGTCTTTGCTAATTAGTAGATTCTCTACTGTGGATCAATTGATTTTTAAGCAGCAAAATAACCCGATCAAATTGATATTTTAGAAAGATCCCTTTGGCAATACTGTGGAAGGTAGATTGGAGATTAGTAAGATAGATAGCAGTGGTGGAACCTCTTAGCATGTTGTTATGTTATCCAGCTAATACAAGATGAGGGTTTGACCCAAAAGAATAGCCGTGAGGATTGATGGTCAAAAATTAGCAGCTTTCATGAGCCAGGAGATATTATAAAGGGGTCTCTTTCTAGGAGAGATGAAGAGGTAGAAGACAGTGTGGATGAGGCAAAGCTAGAAGTTGCTGCATGCAGGATGGCATGCTTAGGATCAGGTCTTACGAGGTAGCTCTTGAACTTGGGAATATGGAAGTGATAGTGAGGCAGGTGAGAGACTACTGGGGGAGGCGAGTGTTGGAGTTAACATATGAATTGGTGGTTTGAGCAATTAAAATATATATGTGACAGGGAAGCTGGTGGAAATTTTCCTGGTCCCTATAAACTAAGATGGCCTTGTTAGTTTTGTCAGTGTACAGAACTGATGAACTAATCCAGAGTTTTCCAGACCCAGTGCTGTTATCTTCATATTCCAGCAAATTTTCATTTAGCAAGCATTTGAAAATACTGCATGCCAGGCATAGATGCAAGGTAAGAACTTCTAGCTCTTGGATTTTTAAGACATTTTAAGCTAAGATTGTTGTTCGGTGAAACTAAGAGACCTGAAAGGGAAACTTCAGCTGATTAAGACATGGTTGTCTGTTGATCTAAATGCTATTAGTAACACAGGATATGCTGAAAATGAAGAATTCCAGGACTAGTGCTTTCTATTTGTGCGTTCCTCTTAGAAATGAGCATCATTATGTGCAAATAGTGGTCCTCTCAGTAAATGACATTGATATAGAAATTCAAATAATTTCTTTGGTTTAATAATAAGAAATGATTTCCTTGGTGCTAATAATGTTACCACTAAATATTCAGGAGACAGACTACATAATACTGTAGAGATAGATACAGAGAGCACATGATATTTTATAGCATTTCAGTTTTAAAGATTGTTCTTATGTGTTATTTTAGAGTTTTTATCCCCTTCATGCCTGTTTCAGGGCTGATATCTGAGGTGGGCACAGATGAAGCTGGCAGGTAGGTGGTGATGGGAAGGCATCAAATGTAATTATTCCCAGACGAACTTCCTTTTTTCTTTATAGTGATTGCAAACCTGCTAATTTATCTTAAGTTCAATTCTATAAGCACCTATCAAGGGCATAGTGTGTATAAAATACTGTCATAGAAACCACAGGAAAATACAAAGAATGATGCAAACAGTGCACACCCATCAGGGGCTCATTTAGGCTCAAATAATGCTCGAGTTGCCTCACTGTAAAGTGATATGTTTTTTGGAGTTAAAATAACCAGAAGGACTTAAGGGAATCAAGTGATTCATAGACTGTTGATGATAATTTCACAGGAAAAGGGGTTGGTGTTATAGTGGTGGTGGTGGTAGATCAATTTATCAGAATTCCCACATTTACTTGATGGAGAATAAAGGTATTTTAATTTATAGAGGTCAGAAAACCTACTTCAGTGGGTATCTTGCTCTGTTCTGCCCATGAAACAAAATGAATAAAGTGTTATTTGGAATAAGGAAGGTAGAAATATAAGAAAATTCATAGTGCAGACAAAAAAATGCCCCTCAAAAGAACTACTACAGGAGATATTGAACAGTTGGATTCTGTTTTAAATTTTGATGAGGACCCTGGGATTTTCTGTCAGACTACCTCAATTTCCCACTTGCTCTCCCTCTTAACTTTTACCTATATATATTACCTGCAATTCCCTAGGGACCCAGAACAAAGTGGAGTTTAACATGGAGGTTTTTGTCCAGCAGACTGACACTTAGCCATTGGGAAAATAAAAACCTGAAGGATGATCAAAATATGGTCACTTACTGGGTCTTTTCAAACCATGTTGTCAAATAATGCAGACACAAGGAATAAAGCCAGGGAGAATATGTATATTGTCTCACTTTAACAAACATAGCAGGGTGTGTGTGTGTGTGTGTGTATGCAGGTGATAAAATGAGGGTGTGTCTGTATTTGTCATCATGATTGAGGAAAATAGATTAATTTTCTTAGAAAAACACAAGAAAAACCAACACCCCTCCCCATCCCTCCTTGCAGTGGTAGCATGCATAGTAGTTTTTTATATTACACAATAAATTACCACAAACTTAGGTGCTTAAAATAATACACCTTCACTATCTCACAATTTCTATATGTCTATGATCTGGCCATGGTACAGCTATGTTTTCAGTTCAGGTCTCACTAGGCTTAAGTCAAGACCAGGCTGTGTTCTCCACTGGAGGTGTGTTTTTAGTGATTCAGGTCCAAGCTCCCTTAGGTTGTTGGCAGAATTAATTTCCTTGAGGGGCAGACTTCATGGCAGCATCTCTGCTGCTTCAAAGCTCTGACCTCTGCCCTCTATTAAAGGTCCCACCTTGGTAAGTCAGGCCTATCCAGGATAATTTCTCCTTTTATTCACTGAAAGTCAACTGATGAAGGACTTTAATCATATCTGCAAAATCCACTCATCTTTTCCATATAACATAATCTAATCACAAGAGTGACATCTCAGGGCTGGGGTTGTGGCTCAGCGGTAGAGCGCTTGCCTCGCATGTGTGAGGCACTGGGTTCCATCCTCAGCACCACATACAATAAATAAAGGTATTGTGCTCATCTTTAACTAAAAAAATATTAAAAAAAAAAGAGTGACATCTCATCTTTGCTGTTTTTTGTCGGAAGCAAATCACAGATTCTCTTTACTCTTGAAGGGAGGTGGAATATAAGCCTATGATTGTGGAGGTCTCCTTAAGAGGGGTGTCTACCACAGCATGCTGTAGTTGAAGTAACTTGCATGAACAGTTTTACTGAAAGAAAAGTATTAAACTTTGGCTATTTTTTTGTATTCATATTTGGTTGTATTGGATTTGAAATTTAGGTTATAGAGTAAATGTAGGTAAATAAGGGATGGTTTAGGCAGTAAACCTTCCTCATCTTCAAGCCACTTCCAAAAACCACTGAACCACTTTGCAGTTGGTGAAGATACAGGGTTCTGTGAGGAGGAGTGAATAGGCTGCTTCTTTCAGCTCTAGGTTTTTCCTCTTGGGGAGGCAAAGGTCACGGATAATTTTTCCTTTTCTCTTTCTTGGCATCTGAGATTTTTGGCATAATAACCATCAAAACAATTAACATCTGATATAAATAGCAAAAAGAAAAAGCAAGAAAGCACTTTATGACTAATAATGTGTCTGAGCAAATTATTTTCATTTTTTCCCTTTGATTGTTTACTTTTCTCATTTTGAAGTTGCAATTAATTGGGAAGATGGAGAGAAAGTGCAGATTACATAGTTCTTTATTTATGTCCTTGGTTGGAATACGAAGAGCAACAGTAAGAAAGAGGTCACCAAATATGCCGTTATGCATGAAAACATAACGTCCTAGTCAAATTGCATGGCTTTCTCATCACTGTAACCCGGGACTGGGGTTTATTTTCTGACATTTTCTTGATGGAGTGCCAGGCTCATGGTAAGCACTCTTAAGTAGCTGTATAATGAAGAAAGGAAATTAATCTTCCTACACGGTAGAAGAAAGAATGCAACGGAACAGAGATTTAAATGCAACAAAAATGAGAATTTGTAGACGCCTGGGCCAGGATTGGTAAAAGAGGTTACAAGATAGCAAGTGTTTAGGATCCTGAAGGAAGATCAACTGAAGCTCAGGAAACCTATCAGGATCAGCAGAAAACCAGCTGGATTGTGAACTTGGCATGTGGTGATGGTGAACTCTTTGTGGTCAATGGATCGTGAACTTGGCATGTGGCGATGATGAACTCTTTGTGGTCAGTGGATCAATTTTATTATTTTGTACTCAACTCGGTAGTCTTGATTGTCAACATGGCTTCTAAAGCCTCTTCACTGGACTTCACTGGACTTTGGTGAGCTCCTCTTTAACCAACCAATCCTGAACTGACAATCCAAGGACCAAGCAGCTTTCGTTGTGAAACATGGTGGCTTTTGCACAGAAGGAAATCCTCTGGGGTCTTTGAGGAAGTCAAAAGCAGGTTTCTCTGGGTTCAGGTCTTAATGGCGGTTTCCCCTTAGGCTCTAGGCCCAACAGGGAGCCCACCCTCCAGCTATATTAGATTGATGTTGCCTTGTTTTACTCAAATCATTCATACTCCCACTCCCTTATGGTCTTTTTATTCTTGGGCAATAAAACTTTTCAGAAGTTCTGGTAAGGGTAGTTTTTTTCACCTGCCATGTGGCCTGGATTGAGGCTAAGGGTAAATCCCTAATAAACAGCAGCGACTAGGAATATATTGTATGGTAGTGGAGGGCTAAGAAATAGTCCTATCTTGGGTTTTCTGGGGGTTGACCCCATCACCTTATATGAGTGATATTGATGGCAGAAGGGCAGAGCTTTAGTGAGATATGTCAGTACAGGAAGCCTGGAAAGACCTTGGCAAGACTATTAGGACAGATTGGAGTGTCTGCCTGCTCAGAAGCGTAAGCCATACGGAGCATATCACACCTGTGCGGCACAATCTGTACTAGCTGCCCACTGTTTCCAAAACAGTGATTTTTCTGGTTTAGGTGAATTATACATTTAATATGTTGATGTCTGGCTATTGATGATAGAAAAACAATTGTGAACATTTGGTCCTGGGCTTAATTGCCCTCTAAGAGATGGGAGTTGCAAGCTCAGTAGGTTATGCTTTCCAAAGGAGCAAACATGCACTCGTTCACTGATACTTTGGGGGTGTTTGGACATTTCCTTCAGGAAAGTAATCCTTTATGGTTTAGGCTTTTATTAATCTCTTTATATGCATGTGGGCATCTTGTGTTTCTGCTTAGGTTTTGCTGATTAGAAAGAACTTCACAGCATATGGCACATAGTAGGCACTTGTCTTTATAATTATTATTTCTCAAGGGTTGGGTATAATAACTTCAGAATACTGTTTCTAGTTTTTACCATTCTTTTCCTTCACATTAACATTGATCTGATGGGTATTATAAATCAGTTCATAGTCTTTGAAAAAAATTTTTATTTTAAATTGTTCACTTCTCTATTTTTCTACTCTCATTTCTTCAACTTTGCTTATTGTTTCTTTCTTATAGGCATAATTTTGTTATTTTGAAGGTATTTTCCTAAATCTCTGAGTATGATGTTGGCACTGGTGACCACAGCAGTGTGTCTGAGAAGTACAAAGATGGTAGTAGTGGTGAGGGGTGTTTCTAAGGAAAAAGCTATGAGACTGTTTGAAATAGGGTTTTGGATAGGCTCTCAGCTCCCTATTTGAGATCAAACATCTTAAGTCTTGTAAATAACCCTGAAAATATTTAATTGGACAAATCAAAATATTTTTCACAGATTAATTTGTATGTCGTCTACTGTTTTCTTATTGGTGCATTGTCATTATACATAATATTGGATTCGTCATGTCATTCATACTTGCACGTAACATGATTTGATCAGTCTCCTTTCACAGTGTCTTTGATTTCTCTCCCTGGGTCTGCTTTCTCTATTCTACTGATCTCCCTTATATTATTATTATTTTTGTTTTAATTAATACATTATAATTATATATGTATATCTATTATATGTTTAATATATACATATATGAATATTTAATATATAGATTATATTACACACATATATAATTCATTGTGGCAAATTCATACATGGACATAGTGAAGTTTGGTAGATTTCATTTCATTCCCTTCCCTCCTCCCATCATCTGAATTCCCTTCCTTTACACTATTGGTTCCTATTTTCATCCCACTGATTTTTGATGCATCAATTTCTTCATGCACCTATTTGTAGGAGAACCCAGCACCACTGGTGGTGTTCATTCTTGTTAGGAACATGAGAGGAGGGTGGGGGTTGATAACAAGGGTGATTGTACTGTAAGGGGAAGTTTCAGATTGTAAGTGATTTTCCTCTGATCTGTGCTCACATTTCATTGGATAATTATGAGTTAGTTTGGGGTGCAGAGAAAAGATTAGATTATATTAGTATTGACAGTTGGATAGTATAACAAGAATTTCTGTTTTATGGTTTTTTTTTTTTTTACTAAATTCCCTTGCATTTTAATCTGTGTGTATTTTTGTCTGTCCTCATTTAGGATTATAACTGGGCAACTTATTTTTTTTGTAAATGCTTCAGTTAAAAATAAGAAGGGATTGGGTACAGATTAAGGATAAAAATGCTGCTGCTCTTGTTAGTTCCATCCCTTTTTCTGAAATATGGCCAATCTTTATAGCTTTGAATACAGTTTATCACAGAGGTTTGGAATAGCTATAAATGGGTATAATTGGGCTTTAATTTAAGTTTTAGTGAGTGATTGACTAATTCCTTGGAGACCTGTTGTTATTTCAGCACCCTCTAATACCTGGATGGTGGTACTGGATCCTATGAAGCCCGGTGGACCTTTTGAAATGATGGCACAACAGACTTTTGAGACAAGAAATAATACCTTGAAAGTTCATGATATCTTATTTGGAGATGTCTGGCTTTGCAGTGGGCAGAGTAACATGCAGATGACTGTATTACAGGTAATGTTCCAGAGTCTCTGCAGCAATAAATAATGTTGATGATAAAAAGAAGGAAGAGAAAGGTGCAGTAAGGAGAAGGAAGGCTGCTTCTATTTATTAAGTATGTACCATGTGCCAAGATCAGTCCTAAGTGCCTTCATGTGTTAATTAATTTAACAACCTCAATAGGTAAGTTATTGATTAAATTGGCAGTAATTGTTTGGCACTAATATGTTTCTATACTTTGTTTGCTTTAATAGGTTAAGAACTTGGAAATGTTACTGTTTTCCCTCACTTCCTCCCAATCTGAGTTTCTTTTCCAGTTGATTTTTATTTTAATTTTTTGCTTCCTCCATTATCCACTTTCCCATCTTTGAGAAATATTTAAATTTGAGGTTTAAAAATCTCTATAATTAGAACATGATCTCAATTCAGTTCTCATTAAATGTTTTTTTAGTCCTTTTAGATTAGAATTTCTTGTTTTGCTTCTCTAGCTTCTATTCCTTACAGTTTCTTCTTCCAGGTTTTTTTTTTTTTTTTTTTAAACCTATTACTAAATAATGCTACTAGAAAACAAGTCACTCTGGACATATCTGCTTCATTTCATCATTAGTTTTCTAATTCAGAATCTAAGTTCTTATATTTATATTTTTCTAGCCAATATTTTATTTTTCTTCTTACCTTACTTAAATATATGGAAAACTTTTGAATTGAAATGCCTATTAAACTGGACTATGACTGGACTCTTTTAGTTTAGGTGAATGGACATAAAATTAAAATTTTATCTCTTGATATAAAGCATGATTTTGTATAGAGGAATTGCTGTTAATCATTAAGGAAAACAGTAATTTCCTTAATGCTGTAATTACAGTTCCATGTTTGCACAGAAAGGCATGGACCAGATCTGTTTGTGTCTATATAGTCACTTTCTCAATAGCAGTCTGTGTCAAGGAATCTCATCCCATTTTCTGTCAAGCTAAATCAGATCTTGATTGTTACGAGTAAACACATTCTTTCTGCCTAGAATTTACTCTTAAGCATCTTCTATACTAAGCTAGGGCTGTAAGCTCTAAGATGTAGGGAAAAAAAAAAAAAAGATTCCATCTGAAACATCCAAGTGTTAATTTTTTATTTTAAACCATGCACTTGGTTTGCAAGACAGAATTTTAGGTGCTGATGGTATTGAAAGCCAAGTTTTCTAGTCTCTTCACAGTCTGTAGAATTTTATTTTTTTGATTAGAAGGATCCATGATCC
Organism: Geosciurus inauris; assembly: GCA_004024805.1. Taxonomy (NCBI): domain Eukaryota; kingdom Metazoa; phylum Chordata; class Mammalia; order Rodentia; family Sciuridae; genus Geosciurus; species Geosciurus inauris. The sequence goes on from PVHX01007711.1 coordinate 55,704, forward strand.
ATGATCCATGACTCCTCCTTTATTCCTTTTGCTTCTTTTCTCTCCTACAGACCCCACCCCCAAATGCACTCAAGCTTGCATCAAACACTGCCTTTCTTTCCCTCCCTCTCATATGACTTTTCTGAGGAGGTAAAATTCTCACTATAACTTACCACTTTTCACATTCAAAGAAGGAAATGGCAGATTGTATGCCCATCTTGTTGTTAGGGTAAAGTGGAATTTTAAAATTGAATGTTATTTATAACACTGAGTGAGATGTTTATAAATGGAGAAAAATCTAAATGTTCATCTGTTGCCTCCTAAGTCAGGGTAGGTCTTAAGACTTGAATATTTCTTGTTAGGCTTAGAAAATGATGGCCAATGTCAGACAGGAAACCCATTTCTCCATAGCTTGGCACTCCTCACATTCTCACTTTACCAGTAGGAAAATTAAAATCTAGAAGGGAAGGGCTGATACCATATCTCAATAAAAGATTCATAGGAGTTTTGATGACTGGATTCTTTGTAGTTATTATGTCAACTTTAGGATTACTATATTATGCTGTAGTAGAATAGAAAGTAATTTACAGAATCTCCAAATTCTTTTAAGTCAGTAATTTTCTCCATGTCTTTCATGTGCATGCATGTGTATGCACACACACATTCCATATGCATGCTCTCACAAGCATGCCTTGCTCCCTTTGCAGACCCCATGCCAAGATTCTCTGAGGAAATAGATTCTTGACGCGTCTTCATTAATTCAAGAATGTGGTATAAAGGTTACAAAATGAACACTGGTGAGCAGCTGCTTTGATGGCGAACGGTCTGGTCCCTGGAGAGGCAGCAGTGCTCTCCCTCAGCCTCACCAGCGTTAATGACTTCAAATACCTTGGTCTTCATTTACATCCTCATTTAAATACTTGGTAGAAAAATAATTACACTGAGGTGTTTGATGAGATGAAATCTGATCTCAGCAGATGGAGTAAGGCTTCCCCTTTCATCAGCAGGGAAACCAAGTGTCATTTAAATGAAAATCTTCCTGAAATCTCTTTATTCCTAAGTTTGCTGCCAATATCCCTGAGGAAATGCTTCCATCAAAAAGGCCTAATAATTTTGGGAAAGGCTACCAGTTTCAGAAGTAATTGTTATGGGGTACAGCAAGAAAATTTTCCCATCCCCATTTTTGTTAACACTTTCTGTGGTTTTCAAGTTCTGGCTTGAAATAATATACAAGTGTGAGTTTGAAAATGGAAGTTTTCCAGGCAATGTTTTGGATTCAGTTCCATGTGCTGGTAACAATACAGGAGAATGCCAGCCATTCTGACTTTATTGGCCTGGCAGTACCCTAATTGTTAGCAAAGAGTCTAAAAGACAAGTAGCATGTTCTCCCATGCTCCCTCCCCAGGCTGGCATCTCATTGCTGCGAGGTGCTTGAGTTTCCAGTCAGTGCGGAAGCTAGTGTGGGTGGAGAGGATGAAAGCAGTTTCATCCACTGTTTCCATGGAAGCAACATATGAGCCTTCGTGCTTAGTGCAGAACTGAATTTCAAGGGAGGCGACTTTTTTACAGGTACTTGCTTCTGAAAAATAATTTCCCTGCCAGAATATACTGTGAGTGCATTAGCCTGTTTTTACTCTTGAATGTTTATTTCACATTAACCTTGCCAGGCAAGATCCTGAAGGAATAGGCATGGCTTTCCTGTGGAATTTTCTTGATACCATGTACAATCTGTCCTGAAAGTAGGAAGACCAGTTACCTGGACAGGCTGGAGCTGCTGCTACCCAGAAGGCATTTCAGGCCATTGTGACCAAACGAGTCATTTCATTTGCATCTGGCCATCTCATTGGCCACAGCAGGCTCAGTGGCAAGTCAAAAGATGATTCCAGGGGCAGCGTATTTCAATGAAATTCTCTGTGGGGGCACCCTGGCTGCTCCGTCATTTCTTTTCTACTGTGGGCTGGAGGGCCAGCTGTATTCTCCATGGTGGGTGGGAGGGAGAGCGAGCCAGCTGCACACTCTGTGGCTGGAGGCCAATGGAAAGTATCCCAGCCTTCTGTGCTGCTTGCTGTGGCGGTCCAGACTCAGCTGGAGCGCCTGTTCCTGGGGGCTAATGGTAACTGGGCTTCCTCCTGCTCCTTTGGCCCTTTGTTTTGGGAGAAGCAGGACTGGTCCAGGGGGATAAGAAAGACTCAAGAGAAAATATATAACTAAAAAAGCAAAGCAAGATATTGCCTATCTGTTCTTTTTAAAAGAAAAGAAAATTTTAACTAAAAAAAAATCAGGATTTAAGAAAATGGCATGTGTACCTCATAGAGAAATGAGGTTTAATAAGACTAATGAATAAACTACTCAATATAGTGCACATATTCTTGTCCAGAAAAGCCCTAAGCCACTTCTGTCATATTCTTGGTGGCTGATGAAGATTCATAAATGATTTAGGAAAACGTGATAGGTCTTTGGACCACCTTCTATGTTTAAATCCTTGGGGCTTTTCCGAGCTGTTAGCCTGAACACTACCTTTCAGGTTGCCATGCACCCATGTTTTCTCTGGTGATTTAGCAGGACAAGATGAGAATGTAAGCACTGTGAGATTGATTCCAGTATGTTTCAGTTATCACTTTCCAGGTGTGTTTCTTTTGAAAACACTATTCTTGAATTATATGGATTATATAAATCTACCTCCCCATGGTCTTTTTGGCTCCACATAGGCTCTCTAAGCACCATTTTAAAAATAGAAGTTATTGCTATGGCTTTGCACTGTCAGATACTTTTTCAGAGCAGAAGTATTTTAGTTTCAAGATATCATAGTGGTCTCTACTTGATAGTCAATATTCTTTAGCCTAAAGCACTGCATATATTACAGACCAGCTTGCCTATCACAGACCACCTTCCTAAGATCACAGAGATCATTCAAATCCTCTTTGGAAAATGATTCATCATGGTCTCTTTTAGTCAAAGTGGATCAAGGTGGTTCAGTTCAGCTCATTACCAGTTTTGGTTATTTCATTTAATCTCAGTATATTGAAGGCTCAGAAGGAACTCAGTGGGTTGGAAGTATCTGCAAAAAGGCGGCAGGCCAGTTCACCACCCACCAGGTTAAATGACATTTCAATTTTTCTTCTAGATATTTAATGCTACAAGGGAGCTGGCCAATGCTGCTGCCTATCAGTCTGTTCGCATCTTCTCCGCCTCACTCATTCAAGCAGAGCAGGAGCTGGAGGATCTTGATGCGGTTGACTTGCCGTGGTCTAAGCCCACCTCTGGTACGTGAGCACTTCAGCATGTACTGTCCATTAAATGATGGGTCAGTGCTTTAAGTGGAATCTGTAAGCCCCAATTTGGTTATTATCTATTATTACTGAATTTTCCTTTTACTTATTTGTTATTGATTCTTCATCCCATTCTTAATGGTCACTGTTTCACATGTTTTTTTCCCCAAGACTCCAATAAACCTTGCCCCTGGTGATGAGGAAGACTCTTCCTTTAAGCTCGGTGAAAATATTGAGGCTATTCAGTATGAACTGTGCTAGTATCTCTCTCTAGTGCCTTGACCCTCTGTATGCTTTTCTCTTTCTTCCTTTTCTGTGTCTAAGGACAATTGGCCTGGTATCCTTTCAGGGCTAATTCTGATGGCTCTTACTTCTTTAGGGCCTTCTCTTATCCCTTAGGCTCAGTTCTCTCCCCCACTGTCTATTCAGCACAGAATCTTTTATTTTATGCTTTCTCGGTGTCAAGCTCTGTGCTAGCCCACAAGGACACAGCAGTGACTAAGATGGACACATAATCCCTGCTCATAGAGTGTAGCCTTTCATTCTAACAAAGAAAGTTGAACATAACAAACACCCTTCTCATGAAGCCTCATCTCTCTCCTTTGCTTTGTTATACCTTTCTAGAACATCTTTTGTTTTCATTCTTTTCATGACCTTGTCACGGGTCCTTTGTAATCTGGTTTCTGCTTCCACCTCAACAATTTGTTCACCTCAAGGTTACTATTCTTTTCATTCGGGACTCTGTAGACCTCTGTGGCATTCAACTCTGTGGACCACCCCTGCTAGAAACTGCATGTTCCTCCTAATTTGCATGGTGCTTCGTTTTCCTATTTCACCTCTGTCATTTGCTTTTCTAAAACCTTTCTTCAAATATGGTTCCTGTGTTCTTCCAAGCCCTTTTCTTTTCTTTTCTTTTTTTGGTACTGGGGATTGAACTCAGGGGCACTCGACCACTGAGCCACATCCCCAGCCCTATTTTGTGTTTTATGTAGAGACAGGGTCTCACTGAGTTGTTTAGCACCTCGCCGTTGTTGAGGCTGGCTTTGAACTCGCGATTCTCCTGTCTCAGCCTCCCTAAGTGCTGGGATTGTAGGCTTGTGCCACCGCGCCCGGCTGCTTTCCATTTTCTTTACTTCAAGATGTACAGACTTACTTCACTATTCTCCTTTTTAAGTCTCTGCTTCAGCCAAATACTTTCAGAATATTTCCTATTCCACATGCCTTTTAACACATTTTTTCTCCTGCCTAGAGTCATAGTTCTGCTTCTTAAATTTCTGTCTATCCTTCAAGCCCTCTCCACTCCCTTCAGCCCTCCTAGTTACTGTTACACTCTACCTACCCATCAGTGATCCACCTTAAACCAGCTACCACAGCCGCTGAACAACAGTCAATACATAGTTACTGACTCTATTATGTCCTAGACATTGGTGATACAGATGTGAGGAAGATGAAGCCCTGCCTTCAGGTGGCTAATGGTCTAGTGGGTAAGGGAAACACTTAGCAAGGTTATTGTAGTGAAGTATAGTAATGGAGCTAGGTATTGGGATTATGGAAGCACAGGGGAGGAGATCAGTCTTTTATTAGGCTTTTTCATGATCTGCCTTTCATTTGACATTTTTAATTTGGCACTAAAATTTCTTAATAATTATATGTATCTTTTGAGGCACTTAGTGTATTTTGCCTTGCATTTTATTCAGCAGAATATTCATTTTACTCTGTAAACTGCAAACCTAATAGGAGAAGTCTCTTCAGGTTTCTTTCCTTGCTGTATCCTAACCATCCAGTAGTTTCTGACACAGAGTAGATGCTCAAACAATTTTAATTGATTTGAATTTCTATGATTCTACTATCAGCTTTTGGAATTCTAGTATTATTATTATTATTATTATTTTTGGTACTAGAGATTGAACTCAGGGGCACTCGACCACTGAGCCACATCCCCAGCCCTAGTTTGTGTTTTATGTAGAGACAGGGTCTCACTGAGATGCTTAGCGCCTCACCATTGCTGAGGCTGGCTTTGAACTCGTGATTCTCCTGTCTCAGCCTCCCTAAGTGCTGGGATTACAGGCTTGAGTCACCGCGCTGATTCTAGTATTATTCTATTCTAGTATTCTGGGATTACAGGCTTGAGTCACCGCGCTGATTGCACCGGCTGGAATTCTAGTATTACTGTGTTGAGTTTGCATCTTTCACGGGGCCAAGCCATGAAGTCTCTAATAAGTGTTGGGTTCAATTGGCTCTATCAGTTGTGTAAGCTTGCACGCTCCCCTCTTTGTCAGCTTTCCTATTACATGGACATTGTTCACTCTGGCCTGTGTTGGTTACTGGGTAATATGGACAAACAAGTTAGATTGCTGAACATTTAAGCACTGGTTTTCATTTCTGTTGCTTTCCTTTTTGGTCAGACTTCTCATCACACATGTGTCCATGTCTTAATTACCACAGCTATTAAAATTGGCTGTAAAATCATCCAGAAAAAAAATACACATTTCTTTTCTACCTACTGCATCCTTGCTTTTCTCTTCCACAGAGAAAAGTAGAAATGAGTGGCCAGATAAGAGCAATGGTAGAAAAAAGGATAGTATAGGAACCCGAGGTTGTGCCACTTACCTACTAGGAAGAGTATGAATATTCTTAGATTCTGAGGAAGCTGAGGAGATGGGAGAAAGGGGGAGACCTGTTTGCTTGGCTAGAGAGTTTTGGCTCTCTGATTATGTAAGTGTATTATTTATATTCAAATTGAGAGCAAAATAGTTATTTGTCTCTGTGCCAAGCTGAGAGCACTATTTCCTCATTATGGGAAGCATTTTGAGCAACTGAAAAAAATTGAAGACATATAAAGAAAACTATCACTAAGGCTATAGTTTTCCCTTTGGATAAGATTCTCCTTAGGGAAGGTTTGAGAGATGCTTGGTCTTGGTGCTATATCTTCTCATTGCCTCTCAATCTTATTTTACTTTCAATGTCTCAGAAAGGTACAGAAGGGATGATCCAAACTCACCCTTCTCACCTAGACCCATCTAGTAGCTGTAGTTCATATATATCCACCTCTTTCCTAACTCTTTTTCTTTAACTGTTTCTCTGGACAGAAACCTTAGGCCAGGGAAATTTCACGTACATGTCGGCAGTGTGCTGGCTCTTTGGGCGTTACCTATATGATACTCTGCAGTATCCCATTGGACTGATCTCCTCCAGCTGGGGTGGGACACCCATTGAAGCCTGGTCATCTGGAAGGTCCCTGAAAGCCTGTGGAATCCTTAATCAAGGGTAAGCAAGAATTTCTCCTGGGAGAAAGCCTGTCAGAGAAGTATGTAAGATAGAAGTCATGGTCTTTGTTGTGGAGTTGAGTATATGTTGAATGCCCACATATGTGTTGAATGTATGAAATGCCTTCATGCACAGGTGAAGTGTAGTGTTATCACCAGCACAATCATCTGAGAACATGCCAAGAAGGAGTTATCATCTTTTTCTTTAGTAATAGTCATACCTGATGCTTACAGAAAGCTTCCTATATGCCAGGCATTGTTCTAAGCACTTTATATATACTAATTCACTTAGGACTCAGCAGCTCCTTGAAATGTAGGTACTATTAACATCCTATGGATAAAGATGTAGCCTCAGAGAGATTTAGGAACTTGCTTATGGACATGGACATGATTAGTAAGTGGCACAGTCTGGCTCCAGTGTATGCTTCTAACCATTATGCTCTATTGCCTGGAGAATAAACAGTCTAAGAAAAAATGCGTGAACATGCATTCAAAAATATGTTAGTATATTGAATGTGAAAGCCCATGTGGGAAAAGCTGGATCAGGCAGAATGTACAGGGGAGAAACGGCTAGTTAATAAAAATCCCAATACTAATGCCAACATGGAAATGAGTAGGATGTGATTGCTGTCCTAGACACTGGCTGAGTCACTCTGGGAAAAGGATGGATTTTGTCCTTGATATGGTTTGAGTAAAAACTTGCCTGTGGGGGAGTGAAGACATTAACTTTGGGCAAAAAGAATGACCTGCAGTAGAGCAAGAGGGAGCATCAAATCCAGCACATGGTGGCGGTCTAAAGGCCAGGCCTTCTAGACCCCTGGGGCTGGGAAGGATAAGGGTGTGGGGAAGTGGGTATTGCCATATTCAGCTACTTGAAGATAAATTCATGACATTTTCATAAGGAAATTTGGGGACATGTCCAAGGTTTTTTAAAAAAATGTTTTTTGACCCAACAATTTCATTTCTGGAAATTTATCTTAAGGAAATAATTAAGCATGCATGCAATTATTAAGCTATAAGGAAGATGATCATAGCATTGCTTATAAGCAAAACAATCTAAGCCTCCATCCATCCAGTAGTAGATAAACTTGTTGCCTGTGTGAGAAACTTACCAGGAATTGCTTCTCCCTTCCGGCTTCACTCATCACATCTGTAAAGTGGCATGGCCACTCTGAATTCATAGAAAGGCACACTTAACCTGGGAAGAACCTGGAGGTGAAATTCAAAGACTAATGGCATGTTTTCAAGGGAAACTGAATAACCACTTTACATCTACATTGCTTTCATCAGAAGTTTGTCCCACATGGAAGTGGATAGATGCCCAGCTTAGGGAACATCATGTGATCAATCACTAGCTTTCTGGTGACACATGTATTTCTTATTGATTGCAGGCCCATTCCACAGGATTCTGTAACTGGTCCCAGTGAGCACTCTGTTCTCTGGAATGCTATGATCCATCCACTACAAAACATGACTCTGAAAGGGGTGATATGGTACCAGGGTGAGTGCTCAGTTTGTTGATTCTCCATCATATAACTAGTTTTTATTGCATAACAACCACCCTAGAATTTAGTGGCTTAAAATAATAATTTTGCAAATTCTATTTAGCTCACAATTCTCTGAGTTAGCAGGGTAGTTCTTTTGTCTAGGATGCATCAGCTAATTTCTCCTGAGCTTTCTTATCTGTCTTTGGCCACCTGGCAGGCCTTTCTCAGATCTGTTGGCTGGGGCTATCTGCTGGGCACCATGGTTCTCAGGTGGCCTTTCTTCCTTCACAAGCTGGTTCAGACTCATTTATCATTTGCATAGTTGTTTCGGGGCTACAGTTGCGTCAAGAGAGTGAAGCCCAAAGCTGAAGCACTTTTCAGGTCTCTGCCTACATCACTTTTGCTGAGGCCTCATTGGCTAGAGGTGGTCACAAGGCCAGTCCTAAGGATTGTGGGAAGGCCACTTTCTCAAGGCAAGGATAGAGGAAGGGCAGTAATGTAAGCCATTCTGGAAGTCTACTCCAGATTCCTTTCACAATTTTGGCTGATTTTTTAGGAGAGTCCAACATGAATTATAACAGGGACCTGTACAATTGCACGTTCCCTGCCCTCATTGAAGACTGGCGCCAAACCTTCCATCGTGGCTCCCAGGAGCAGACAGAGCGTTTCTTCCCATTTGGATTTGTCCAGGTATGTATTGAGAGGAAGAGGGTTTATGGGCATTAGTGTGGGATGAGCTGTTTAGCTCTCTTTCCTGGAATTCAAATTCCCTTTTTTCTTCCTCACAGTGTGCCAATGTCTATGTGTTCTAGGGTACTAGAACTGAATTAAGGCTTAATTCATGAGTTATTGATGAGACAATCTTTTTGAAAAAGTCAATAAGCAACTGATATATATTTCTTATTAAAAAAAAAGTTCTCTATTCCTCTCCTCGGTCTATACCCAGAAGACTTAAAAACAGCATACTATAGTGACGCAGCCACTTCAATGTTTATAGCAGCTCAATTCACAATAGCTAAACTGTGGAACCAACCTAGATGCCCTTCGATAGATGAATGGATAAAGAAACTGTGGTATATATACACAATGGAATATTACTCAGCAATAAAAGAGAATAAAATTATGGCATTTGGGGCTGGGGTTATGGCGCAGTGGTAGCGTGCTTGCTTAGCATGCTTGAGGCACTGGGTTCGATCCTCAGCACCACATAAAAATAAAATAAAGATATTCTGTCCACCTACAACTAAAAAGTAAATTAAAAAAAAATTATGGCATTTGCAGGTAAATGGATGGAGTTGGAGAATATCATACTAAGTGAAGTAAGCCAATCTCAGAAAACCAAATGCTGAATGTACTTGTTGATAAGTGGATGCCTATCCATAATGTGGGGAAGGACATGGGAACAATGGAGGAACTCTGTTCACAGGGGTGTAAGGGGGGAGGGGGCATGGGGACAGTAAAGGTGGTGGAATATGATGTTCATAATGACCCTAACTTTATGTATGACTGCATGTATGTTGTGATTCTATATCACTTACAACCAGAGAAATGAAATGTTATCCTCTAAAAAAAAAAAATAATAAAATTTTAAAATTCGGAAATAAGATAAAATAAAATAAAATGAAAAAAAATTTTCTCTGAAAAAATATTAAAGAGACAAGCTAAAAAAGAAAAAGAAAAAAGAAAAGCTAAAACCATTGAGAATTCTCCAATCTAGAAATAAGCTGGCCTGGCTTTCTGCTCACATAGTTTTGAAATAGGATCCATTCCACAATAGTATATCATATCTTGCTTTTCCCCTTAATGTTGTATTGTGACCATTTTTTCATGTCAACAAATATTAATCTTCAACAATTTATAATGATTATAGAATATTATGATATATGGTTGTATTGTAATGTATTTAATGAATTCTTTTAAAAATTTTTATACTTTGGTGGTATTGAACCCAGTCATGCTCTACTACTGAGCTATATATATCCCCAGCCCTTTTCATTTTATTTTGGGACAGGGTCTTGGTAAATTGCCCAGGCTGGTCTTGAACTTATGATCCTCCTGCCTTAGTCTCCTGAGTAGCTGGGATTTTACAGGCATGGGACATTGGGCCGAGCTTTGATGAGTTCTTAATAGATAGGTTCTTACTTAGGTTGTTTTCAATGTTTTGCTTTTATAAATAGTGCATGTTTGTTTTCTTTGTAGCTGATTCCTTATAGCTCAATTATTTCCATAAGATAAATTCCCAGAAATGAAACTGCTGGGTCAAAAGGTACACCTATATAAGGTTTTGAAAATATCCCCATTTCTCTGTTGAAATTTATGAATTTTTGTAAATTTATACTTTTAGCAACTTTCCATGGGAGTGTGATTTCCCATCCTCCCTTAGTTGCTGTTGTCCCTTACCCTGTAGAACGTGCCACACTCCCTACTCCCAGGCATTGCCCATGCTTCTTGCCTGGAATAGCATTTTTCTCTCATGCTTTCCTTGCTAATTTTAATCATTCTTTAGGTCTTAGCCTAGATATTAGTAAACCTTGTGTGACTCTCCAAAGTCTGGAGTTGGATATCCTTCCCAGATAATGTTTTCTCTTAGCACCTTCTACTTTTCCTTTTTACTTTTACTTGCATATAAGTTGTGCACATGGCAATATTTTCCTGGATCACATTTATTATATTCCTGGTACCTAGTTGGTTGGCACTCATTTAATCATGGCTTAACACATGAAATAAAAAAATAAACCAAGACAAACCATACTTTTTTTTTTTGGTACCGAGGATTGAGCTCAGGGGCACTTAAACATTGAGGCACATTCCCAGCCCTCAAACCATATATATATATATATTTTTGTGGTGCTAGGGATTGAACTTAGGGCCTTGTGCATGCAAGCAAGCACTCTACCAACTGAGCTATATTCCCAGCCTCTCAAACCATACTTTTGATTAGAGGTAACTAGTTAGAAAGATCCTGCTTTCAGCTTTGCATAAAGAAATAAATATATTTGACCAAATTCATGATTAACTTGTATTGTCTGTTCATATGACCCAAGATCTGAATTTTTAGAAGAGTGGTAGTTCTGGCTTTTTTGGAACATAGGAAATTAAACACATAAAGTGTTATGAAAACAAGCCTCGACTTACAGTGTAGTAGCAGAGATGGCTTTACTGTATGAATGGGACATACATAGCTAGACATCTGCCTCCCTGAATCCCACAAACACTTTTCTTCTTACCATCCTCCCATCTCCTCCACTTTGTCCTGATTTATTGTATCTCTGCCCATTTTTTTGTGGTCCTGGGGATTGAACTTAGGGGTGCTCTATCACTGAGCTACATTCCCACTCCCTTTTTATTTTTAGTTTTTGAGACAAGATCTCACTAATTTGCTGAGGCTAGCGCCAAATTGTGATCCTCCTGCTTCAGCCTCCTGAGTTGCTAGCATTGCAAATGTGTGCCACTGAGCCCTGCCCTCCTTTGTTTTTGAGTAAAGATTTTTTAGAGACCTTCTTTCCACTTAAAATGACTTTATGATTATTTTTTTTCTTATATTTGTTCTTACTTTGAAATAAGATTCTCATTTTCCAAATAGCAGCTCCTGTTACTGGTTCTGTATTACTGTATTTTTTCTCTCTTAGCCTATATGCGTGGTAATTTGAACATGAATCAAGCAATTCAAACCAAAAGTATGCGTTGAATACTTATTAAGTAACTGTGAGGTGCTGGAAATAGGACATGCCACTGAGATCCCCTTTCTTTTTTCTTTTTTTTGGTATTGAGGATTGAACTCAGGGGTATTGGACCACTGAGTCACACCCCCAGCCCTATTTTGTGTTTTATTTAGAAACACGGTCTCACTGAGTTGCTTAGCACCTTGCCCTTACTGAGGCTGCTTTGAATGCATGATTCTCTGGTCTCAGCCTCCCAAAGTGCTGGGATTATAGGCATGCACCACCGTGCCTGGCTGATTCCCTTTCTTTTATGCCTTGTAGTTTAGAAGTTCTTAACCTCCAGGCTTTGATTTTGTCATCATTAACAGAAATATGTTGGTTACTTGTGGAAAACTGGAAATATAAAACATATGTATTTGTTTAAAAAAATATATATATTCAAAGGGAAATATCCAATATGACAGAATGATGGTTCAGAGTCTGAGTCTGGAGCTAGACAGCCTGGATTCAAATTCCAGCTCTGACACATTAAGTTTTGTGATTTTGAACAAGATATTGAACCTCTTTGTTATTTTAGGTATTAAATGACTTAATTCATGTAAAGCCTGGCATAGGCCAGATAATCTTAGTGTTTATTATTATTGAAAGAAATCAGAATGTCTGGAGGGACACTTGGTCTGTTAGGAGAGATTAATTGGCTTTATAGAAATGTTCAGCTTGAAATGATGGTTGCAATAATGACAGCATGGTTAAAAAATATAGACCTTGTGCTCTGTGGAGAGACCAGGACTAGATGTGTATTGGAGAGTTATTCGTAGAGAGGTTACCAGAATGTAAGAGAAAGATAAGCAGAAGGCTAGGACCTGATCCTTAAAGGTATGCTTTTTAAAAGGGGGTTGGAGGAACAGACTGCAAACTGCGGTATGCTATTTGTAAAATCTTCTTTTTTTTATTTAAATTTTTTAAAGTTGTAGATGGACACAATACCTTTATTTCACTTTTTTTTTTTTTTTTTTTTTATGGTGCCGAGGAGCTAACCCAGTGCCTCACACATGCTAGGCAAGCATTCTACCATTGAGCTACAACCCCAGCCCTGTAAAATCTTCTTAATGTGGCCAGTTTCATATTCTTTGGCTGGCATATGCATTCATTAGTGGCAATATTTCTACTAATCACAGTGGGAGACTGAACAGTGCTCCACTTTATCTCAGATTAGGAAAAACACAAGAATTCATTTGGGTGTGGAGTATGCTGGTGCCTCCATGTGGCCAGTGTGGAGTAATGCAGCCAATTAAATAATACATAATTGCTATAGAAATTCTCTGCAAACTGCCATTTTGGGAAAAGACTTTTGGCTTAAGGAGCTGTTAAGGAGCATGTCTCCTGGTTGAGCTTCAGGCTAGTACTTATTGCAGACTGCTTCTGGTGGCTTTGCTGCTGTGATTCTCATGGCACTGGTTGGTGAACATGGTTCCATGTTCAGTCTCTGTGTTATGTGGAAGAAATAGGGTGATTTGCTGAATATTTTTCTCCCTTTTCTAGTTTTCATGAGATTCCATTGTGAAGCTTCAGTGCCTTTTATCATTTGACATGGTAAGGCTGATTTGCTTAGGAGAATTTTAATAAAAGAAGTGAAATATTACCGTAGTTCTAGGTCATAGCCAAGAGTCTTTCCTGCTACTGTTGTACCCTGTCCAGGTTTTCCAGTCTTTCTAGAGCCACTCAGAAAGCAGAAAACTTCTTTTCTTCAAAGCTTCATTGGGCCAAGTTTGTAGTGATGATGGCAGGTATTTCCTGAGCTATGTGAGCAAAATGACAGGGTGAAAGAGTCTGTTTATAATGCAGTGTCTCTGATGGGGTCAGACATTTTGAAATGGAGTCAAAAGACAACGTGGGTGCTGGCCCAAACTGTTCCCCAGTTTGGGGTCTGATTTTCTGTTAGAGCATGGTTGGTGTGAGAGAGAGAGTAGGTTAGTGCCTTTCATTGGCTGGAACTGGGGCTAAGAATAAGATTCTATCTAAATCAAAGAATAGGGTGACAAAAACATCAGAAAGGTAAATAAGGAAGAAATGCATGGGTTCACATGCATCATAATAATGATAAAGACTTTTTCTGGGAGCCTCTGTCCTCTCCAGAAATATGCATATATCAGTCTAGATGGAACAAAGCCTGTTAAGTCACTGGTCACGTCTCACTCACTACATTGACTGCTCCTTTACTAGTCTAAGCCTCCCTCATCTCTCCCTTGAATTATTGTCTCCGATCCAGTCTTTGTTCATGCTTCTACCATGACTCCCTCTTTAGGATATTCTTGATACATCAAAGTGATCCTTTGAAATATGTTATATCAAAGGGCTCCCGTAGCCCCCATGTGACTGAGTCAGTAAGGCCGTGCATGATATGGCCTCCTCACCCCGACTTCACCTCCTACTTGTCTTTTTGCTCTACTTCTGACATACAGGCTGCCTGACTTTCTTTATACACACTAGGCGTACTCCTGCCCTAGGGCCTGTCATTTTATTTTCCTTCTTTCTGCGAAGTTTTCTCCTGACTGTGTTCATTTTCTATTGTTGCATAACAAACTATTGCATATTTAGCAGATTAAAACATTACAACCCACATTTATTATCTCACAATTCCATGGGTGGAGCTTCAGCATGCATAGCTTAGCTGGATCTTCTGCTCAAGGATGCAATGAAGGTATCAGAGTGGGGGTCTCATTTGAGATTTGGAGTTCTCTTCCAAGCTCACATGACTGTTGGTAGAATTCATTTCCTTGAAGCTACAGAACTCATGGTAACTTACTTCTTGGAGGCCAGCAGGAGAGTCTCTGACTTCTAGACCCTCTTTTAAAGGGCTCCCCTGACTGGGTTAGGCTCACCATGATACTTTCTCTTTTGGTGATCTTGAAGTCAACTGATTAGGGACTTACTTACATTTACAGAGTCCCATTATCTTTGCCATGTAACAGAACATAGTCATGGGAGTAAAATCCTAGTGCCTTTGCCATAGTCTGTTGGTTAAAAGCAAGTTGCAGATTCCTACCACAAAAGGCAAGGTATCATATAAGGATATGGGTCATTACCCATCATCTTAGGGTTCTGCCTAACATACCCAGGTATCTTCATATTGTCCTCTCTTACCTCTTCCTAGTCTTTGTTCAACTTGGGCACTGTCCTCTTTTCCTTATTTTTTTTCCAATTCTCTTATCACTTTTTCATATGATATATAATTTTCTTATTTTTCTATCAGTTTTCCCTCCCCACTAGAACACAAGCATGGGAAGGGATTCTTATGTATTGTTCACCACTGTACTTCTGGGCCATTATCAATGCTTGACACTGAGTAGGGGTTCAGTAAACTTGTGTTAAGAGAATTAATGAATAAATAAGATGACTGATATTACATGAACTGTTGATCTTTCACTGGTTCCTTCTAGAACAATATTATTCCCTAAATGTTCTGGTACTGCTTGATGAGATGGCCTAGATCCCAAGCAGATGTCCTTTCTCGGGGGCCTCATATTCAGTTGGCTGTCTGTTTGTGTCAGTTTGTCTCATTTCTGATCCCATTCCTACTAGTATCCCTCTAAGTTTTGTCTTTTGCATCTCGAATGCTGTAGTAAGTCAGCTTTCTGTCACTGTAAAAAATACTTGAGATAAATTAAATGGAGGAAAGTGTGGTTTTAGTTTACTATTTCAGAGGCTTCAGTACATGGTTACTTGGTTTTGTTTGGGCCTATGGTAGCACAGCACATCATAGCAGGGAGCACGTGTAGAGGAAGTCTATTCACCACAGGGTGGCTGGGAACAGAGAGGAAGGTCTGTTGTCCCAATATCCCCTCCAAGGGCATGCCTCCAGTAATTCCTCCTACTACCTCCACCTCCTACAGGTTCTATCACTTGCCAATAGTGCCACAGGCTAGGGACCAAGTCTTTAGCACATGGGCCTTTAAGGGATATTCAGGATATAAACTATAAGAAATATTCTAGTAGCTACTTGACTTCAGTCTTGTTATAATAATTATATTAATCTTTTAAAATGGTCCTTTCCTCACATTAATAATTTCAGTGGTGAACTACTTAGCTGAAATCCATGTAAGGTTAACCATTTCAAAGTGTTCAATTCAGTGGCATTTTAGTGCATTTACAATGTTGGGCTACTCTTATCTTTACAGCAGTTCCCAGTTGCTTATAGAATAAAGTAGGAACTGTCCACACACTTGCCTGGTTATCTTTCCAACTTTGTCTTTCCATCACAAATATCCTAGTACTGCAAGATTGTACTCTCTCAAAACATCTCCTTATAAAGTTCTAACATTTGAAATATGAGCAGCATAGTGACTTCTCATATTTTTCTTACATATTATGAGGCTGTTTTTCTATAATAATAATCTTAGTCTACTCGAAATGTATAGCATTTGCTGCCTGTGCCACTACTTTATTATTTAACCCATACTATTTTATGCTATTGTTCATTAACATTTCTTACATTTATATTTATTTCTTATGTAATATGTCTCCCCAACAGAGCTATAAAGTTTTTATACTAGCGAGTTACTGCTTTGTAGCAAATTACCTCAAAACTTCATGGCATAGGATAGCCTTTATTATTATAGCTGTGTGTCTGGGGAGTTGGGGTTGGCGATATTGGCTAAGCTCCACTGGGTTCTTTCTGATCTCTGTGGCTGTGCTCCAGTTGGCTGGAGTGGATTAGATGGGAAGCTCTGTTGCACAGCTCTCATCCTTCTTCATAGAGCTAATTCAGCTAAGTCCTTTTCTTGATATTGGTAGAAGTGTAAGTAGATCCATGGAATCATCATACCATAACTGATACTTCTATTGGTCAAAGCAAGCCACATGGCTGAGCTCAGATTCAAGGGGTGGGGAAATATACTCTTCTTCTTAAAGGAGGAACTGTAAAGCCACATGGCAACATGGAGTGGATACAGGAAGGTCTTTCATGGAAGGTGCCATACACTAAAAAGCAAGCACATGCCCTTCTTTTTCCCCACAGGGCCTAGCAGTATGTTGTATACAGATGTATCAATTGCCTATTGCTTTGCAACAAACTACTACAAAACTCAGAAGTTTAAAATATGCATTTTATTTCCAGGATGACTCTTTGTTCCAGGTGATATTATTAATATCAGCTGGGCTCACTCAGTGTGGCTGAGTTTGATTGGAGGATCTAGAATTAATATAATGGTTGCTCAGCTGAGATTGCAGGAACACTAGAGCCTTTGTATCTTCATGATCTTTTATGAAGATCATAATATTTTCTGCATAATCTCTCTAGCAGTGTAGCTGGACTATTTTTCCATGGCCAGTGGATGGTTCCAAGAGAATGAAATCAGAACCTAGGCCTCTTGAGGCAAAGACTTAGAAGGTATATATCAATTCTGCTGCATTCTGTGGTCAGAGCAAAACAGGGTTGGCCAAGATTCAATGAGAAGAGAAATCAGACTCTTGATGAGAGGTGTGGCAAGCTGCATTGTAAAAGGACATGTGAGATGAGAAGGGATCATTGCTTCCATCTCTGGAAAGAGTCTACTACAATAGTTAGAAACTAGTAAACAGTGTTGAATGAGCATTTGGACAACAAATGAAGCAGAAGCAGAGTGTGCCAGTGAAAAAATCTCCAGTGAAAATTCTGATGAAATAAAAGTTAACAAAATCTTTACTTTCCAGTTATCTTCATATTTGTCTAAGGACAACTCAGATGATGGATTTCCTCTGATCCGCTGGCATCAAACGGCAGACTTTGGCTTTGTCCCTAACCCAAGGATGCCCAATACTTTCATGGCTGTAGCTATGGACCTCTGTGATAGGAACGGACCTTTTGGCAGGTATGGATGCTTCTTGGTTTTGTTTGACTGGTATATGATTTTTGCCTATAGTCCTTCACTCTGATGTTCACTTGTGAGGGGATGGATTGTACTGGGATTGGAGCTTAGGTGTCTTATATAAAAATTACTTATGGTGGATTGTGTTGCAATAACAAAATCCCCCTGAACATTTCAGTGCCTTGATGTAAGAAAAATTTATTTCATGTGCACACTTCACATCCAAAGGTCAACAGAGACTTTGCTGATTGTAGTCATTCACAAACCTAGAGAAACAGAGGTTTCAAGTTGATCTGTAGTAACCTTAGGTCTTATAGTGGCATTTAAGTGCTCCCATCTAAAAGCAGCATAATTCACTCTGTCACACTGTATTGGCCAAAACAACTCAAAACAAATAATATGGTAACAACTGGCTTGAGTGAGAGCAGGCCCTGGAATTCTAACATGAATAGTCCCAAAGAATACCACATACTTAGCTGTAGGATGCAGAAGGATTTCAAATATAAAATGGAGTCCAGGACATAAAGTCTAGATTATTGTAGGAACTTGATAATATTTACTGAAAGAACAAATAGAAGCTAGAGAGGGCCAAATATGATGAACAGTTGATTCAGATGAAACACTCCTTTTAGTGATTGGGAATAGTCTCAGATGTTAGCTGTTCTGGGTTAACAGCTAACCCAGAACAATGCCTTTGCTCTCTCCCTTTATTCCTTCCTTCTAAGCCATCTATTGCTTCAAGGTTTCTGAACCTATAGGAAGCTCAGAGCCTCATCTATAGTTTCAATTCATCATTTTTCTTAAGGTGACTAGCCATTTCTCTTAAGGTAAGCACTGAGTTTAGGCAACTCATTCTTACCTTCTTAAGGGGTGTTCTGTATCATCTTTTTTGGAAAAAGATATGGTTATTGTTAGGCGCAAACCTAAAGTTCTCTACTTGTTCTTTATCCTATAGCATCCACCCTCGAGATAAACAGACTGTGGCCTATAGATTGCACTTGGGGGCTCGTGCTGTGGCTTATGGTGAGAAGACTTTGATCTTTCAAGGACCACTGCCTGAGAAGATAGTACTCTTGGCTTGGGAGGGTCTGTTCAACCTCACTTATAACCAGCAAGTCCAGGTGCAGAGGCAGGATGACAAAATATTTGAGGTGAGAATAGCAGGAAAAAAAAAAAAGAAAAAAAAAAGGATTCATTTTGTGTTTGGAGTCAAGAGCCCTACACAGAGGCCCTTCTCTTTCATTAAATGCAACCGCGAGACAGGTCTTGGGTGGTTGTGGGTGGGGGCTGGCTTTTTCTGAGGGACAAGTAAGCAGCTATTAATTCATTAATTTAGAGGCAATTTTGATGGTATAATCAAGGAAGAGAAAACAAGGCCCCTATTAAATGATGTATTTTTTTGTATTTTGCCTCAACCCTTTTTTCTCAGGGAAGGATTTTATTTTTAGGTTACCTATTGAGAGATCCTTGCTCCAGTGAATTCCCCTCACCCTTGAGTGTCTTTTTTGTTTTATTATGCTAAGTTCAGACATTCTTTAAATCTGGTGTCTCCTTTGAAAGGCTTAAGCTTGATGAATTGTAACTTAGTATGAATTAGTGTAATGAGACTATTTTCTTCTAATACCTAGCAAGGATCATTCTGTAGTGGAATTGGGCTGTTGATTAAAGAGGTTAATTAGGAGTCTTTAGTAGTTGATGGTACAGGGTAGAGGCATTCCGTGGTGGAATGTTTAAATGAGTGTCTTGGGGGAATTTTGAGGTCATTAGGATAGGAGAGCGTGTATGAAAATATGGCAACACAGGAGATGAGACACTATTGGACAGACTTCACACAAGAGTTTATCTAGGGCTATAGCATCTCCAGAATCCTAACTATATTATCTACTAGCTTAAATGCCTGGTCAGCGCTTGTCCCACTGGGCTTCTTGCCATGCTAGGTTTAGCTGGAGTTAAGAGACTCCAGAAGGCTTGGTATTCTGAGTTTTCCTCTTTGTCGGTTGTTGGTTACCTGCCCATCATCTGGCCCTGGAACCATAGTTTGGTCAGGGAAGAATTTAACTGTGGGTCCTGGATAATTTGTTCCCTTTTCTGGACTGCCTTTGGACTTAAGAAAGGCATTGTGTCCGAAGTTCCTTTGTGTTCTTCCTCAGTGCGCAGTTCCTCTGGGAGTGCCAGGGAGCAGCTGGGCTGCTTTGCTCACATTCCTGCTTTGCCATCTGGCAGGAGGGACCACCAGAAGGATGTTCAGGGGAGTCTTCTGTAAATGCTTTGTATGATTATGCTTACTTGCCTTCCTAAGTTGATGTTTTATTTATTGATTTAAATTATTCAATCACATGAACAGCTATTTATTTTAGGCCTCATGCATGCTAAGCAGGTGTTCTTCAAGCCGAGGCCACATTTATTATCAACTTGTGGCTTTGTTAACCACACTCAACCAGGCCTGGGTTCTGGTTATTGTAGCAGATGGGTCTTAGCTAAGTGTTGCTCCTTCCCTACCAAATCTGTCTGAAAGAGAGGTTCCCAGTTTCTTCAAACACCCTTTTAATTGATCTATTCTTATTTTCTGACTCTTTTATTAGATCTCATGTCGCAGTGACCATGAATGCAAGTGGCTTCCAGTTCCTATGCGCACATTCTCCACCCAGACCCTGACCCTGGATATCAATTCTTGTCATGGCACTGTGACTGCTCTTCGCTATGCCTGGACCACATGGCCCTGTGAATATAAGCAGTGTCCACTATATCACCCCACCAGTACCCTACCAGCTCCCCCCTTTATTGCCTTCATCTCAGACTAGGTCCACAGACATCAGAACAAGGTTGCCAAATGACAGCTGGATACAAGAATGACCTTTAGAATTTGGCATTTAGAAGTTTAAATGACAACTGTGGCTTTTAAATGAGGATGTTTATGGAAAGCCTTGTTGAACAGTTCCCAGCTATCACATGGCTATTTTTATATTCTGATGAACCATGGCTGGCAGGCAACTAGAAATGCTTGCGTTTGTCTCCTCCTTAGTCTGAGCCTCTGTCTTGGGCTAATTCTGAACTACAATCAAATTGGACTTCAGTGTCATTCACTTTGCTCATATTTTTGGGAGTGAAATGTTTTAATACTTTTCCCCCAGAACTGTGTAATCTCAGGGTTGGAACAAAATTTTAAAGATCATGTAGGACAGGTTTCGTGTGTTCTTTACAAAACCTCTGACAAGTGATTGACTTTCTGTGAGAAGTTTCCATTGTAAACTTTCCAAAAGTTTTTCCTTATGTGATAGAAACTGAAAATTTTCTCCCATGAAACTTTACTATTACATGATAGTCTTTCAGATAAGTGAAGATAGACTTCTTTGCATTCTTCTTAAGCCCCAAACAGTTCTGTTCCTGCAGTCTAAATAATGATAATGTGAATGTTTAAAACAAAACCAGATACTTGGGCAGTCATATTGGAAGGTGCTACGGGTGTGCCTTAAGGAATGGACAGAAACAGCTGGTGGTAGGAGCTCAGTGCAGGCACACGGTGACAGTGACAGAAGGGGTAGGGGAATCAGGCGTAGGACACATGAAAGTAGAGCTAACTGAGGCAAATGGGTCATTAGAGTTAAACCTAAGTCTCAGGCTCTTTAAAGGTAAAAGGTTTAACTAAGGATAATCCACCTGGAAGAAAGAAGTTAGCCTGAAAGCAAGCTACATGGTAATCCCACAGAAAAAAGTGTGGATGAGACAAATATGTAAGAGGGTTTTTACGTGTACTATTAAGAATCTTAATGCAGCTTATGGCTCTTGAAAACTACATTGATTAGAAGTTGGGAATAAAAGTATTATGATTAGTGATGTGTCTCTTTATATTCAGTCAAAATTGTGTTAAGAATGGACTTATAAATGATGCTTGAAGCATGTAAAAGGACTAAGGATTATCTACGGGTAGCTTTTACCCATTTAATGTGAAAAATGAATACTACTGAAGTAATAAGCACCATTCTCTCCATATCAGTCTCTCAAGGGGTTCTAGTGCCATCCCAAAGAGTAGGAATTGCTTTGTCAGTGCCAAGATTTTATTTGGTAAAAGATCTAAAAACAAACCATGCACTTTGCAAGGAAGTTTGGCTCCTCTGAGGATTTCCTCGTGCTTATACTTTGAGCTCTTATGCACCTGGCCCCATGGAAACCACAAACCTAGTAACAGAAAGGCTCCCAAGAAAAAGTCAGGTTACTGTCTACCCCTCACCCAGCCCAGTGCACTGACACCCATGGCTATTCTAATTTGGAAGCAGCCTGCAGCCAAGAACTCTAAGCCAAAGTTCCTTCAACACCCAGTCACCTATTAAGTACACACAGGGTAAAAAATTTGGGTTAGGTAAAATAAATAAATAAATTAAAAAAAAAAAAACCAAAAAAAACACGAAGCCACATGGAAATGAATTTTAGTGGCTGAATAATTTAAAACATTCTGTAGGAATTCAGTGTATTTCCCCAAATGAACTTTTTACTCTTTGAAAATGAAGTGATCATTGTAGAAAATTTTGACACTAAAGAAAAGCACACAGAAGTAAAAATCACTCCCCAGATCATCAAGAGAGAAACACAATTTTGGCAAACATGTACTTGATTTGTTTGGCTTATATATTGTATACTATGTAGTATATTGTTTTGTAATCTGTTTTTAATTTATTCTACCAAAATAATTTTCCGGTGCAAATAGAAATTTAGAGTGTTTCAGCTGTGGACCCCCATATTTTATTTAACCAGTTTCCTATTAATAGGCATATAGATATTTTGTAAAGCTGCACTATTAAACTAATATTGTGAAGAGTGCTACATACAGACATCATACCTCACTCGTTCAGTTATTTCTTAGGGTCCTTAACACTGATTAACAGGTTAAAATATATGTTTAAAATTGTGATACCTACAAGCTTAACCCTCCCAAAGGATGAAACAATTCCCATCAAGGTATTTCCCCCTCCTCATTGTCATTGGATGTTGTCAAATAAAAAAAAATCTTTTAACAATATGGTAGATGAAAAGATACTTTAAGTACATTATGGCAGTGTTTTTCAAATTTTTTAAAAACCTCGGTCCACAGTAAAAACATTTAATATTATTTCACATATCCCCATACATATTTGTGTATATTTATATAAATACATACATACAATTATAGTTGAAATCAAAGTTGCAATCTTTTTCCATGTGCTGTGTTTCAATATGTTCTATTTAGTTTTAAAACAAGTAGATGTTGACTCCTCAATTTTATGAATAATGGGTTGATTGTAGTTTGAAAAACAGTTCTGGTAAACTTGTACTAATTTATTAAAAATAATTTAAATGTCTAAGATGAGGTTCTCTTTTAGTATGTGTTTTACTCAGGCTGAAATGGAACAGAAAGACATTTGCTATACGATAAAAGCAGCATCTTATTATTTTGGTATAAGTGCAAATATGCTCCAGCAATTTATGCAGAGAAAAAAGATAAAACACGAAAACATCTCAACAGCTTTGATCCTTTCCCAACTGGACTTGCTACTATTCAAGTTTTACATTGTTTATTTTGCATTTTAAAAGTTACATAACTTAAAAAAAGGCTAAGAATTATGAAGTTACCACCAGTTACACAGTTGCTGTTCATCTGTAGTGGCCAGCTTGCTGTGCTCTCAACACTGCTCCTTCTGATCCCTCCCCTTGCTGGTCACATTTATTACTATAAAATGCCACTCCCATTCATGTTATCTTCAGTTGGTAGTCGTGAAATACAGCATGTGAACAATTCATTCTCACCACTCCTTCCCTGTTCTACTTCTGATCCTTTCATTCCAGCCATCCCTGGGGACCTGCTGGATGGGGTGCTAAGAAGTCCACAGGCAGTGTGGAGTTGCAGCCATAGGGATAAGGTGTTATAGTTAAACCTCCAAGTAAAGTTATAAGCAGTGCCCAAAGAATTCAGTTGTATAGAATGCAGAGTTATATAATTAGATGGTTAAAACAAAATGATGGGTTAAGCAAAATGAGGATGGAACTAATCCCTGATTATATCTGAATGTGTTATCATGTGGTTTCAGCTGAGTTTTTAAAAGCACATTATTCTAGCCTCAGTAACTTAGTAAGACCCTGTCTAAATATAGAAAATAAAAAAGGGCTGGGAATATAGCTCAGCGCTTAAAGGATGTTCAAAATGAGTGTACCCTGGACTAGACTTTGCAACTTGAGTGTAAACAGGGGATTTGTTTGTCAATACTGCCATGAATAGAAAGCAGAAGCCTGGGTTATAGGGGCTGGGGGATTTGGGAGTCCTCAACAGGGATCAGAATCAAGAGTGGAAGGTTGCTAGAATCTTCTTATCTCCTTCACAAATTAGTAGCTGCTATAGACTCAATGTTTGTGTTAAGTCATATGTTAAATCCTACTCCCCACAATGTGATAATATTAGGAATTAGGGCATTAGGGAGGGGATTAAGATATGAGGGTTCTGCATTAGTGTCCTTATAAAGGAGTCCCAAGACAGCTCCCTTGCCCCTTTCACCATGTGATTCTACAGCAAGACAGCTGTCTACGAACCAGGGAGCTACCCCTTACCGCTGACTCTGCCAGCACCTTGAACTTAAGACTTCTAGCCTCCAGAACTGGGAGAACTAAATTTCTGTTTATAAACTACCCAGCCAATGGCATTTTGTTATAGCAGCTGAACAGTCAGTCTTTCACTCTGATTTATAAGGAACTGAAATTTATGTCAGGAAGAGCTAAACAAAAAAGATTACATCTTGATTATAAGAACAGTAACATGAGCAAAGCTGTCAAGAGAAATTTATTACTAAAAATAAATCAACAGTTTCTCCAGGGTAACCTGTCACTATAGGAACCTCCATGATGAGATGTATTAATGTCTTCGTTACTCCTGAAGTGCTGCTTTCTTCCATATATTCTAAATTTTAGCTTAAGTTAAAAATTCATACTGATGAAAATGATGTGGGCTCCCTGTTCAATCTGAAGACTGAATTGGGTTGCACTGTGATGGAGATTTCAGGTGCTGCAGGTGAGTGTCCACCAAGGGTCCCTGTGTTAGGAAGCTGGGCTGGTAAGACGACACAAAGGCTGCATCCTGAAGCTCAGGGAGCTCCAAGGATCCTGGAGAAAACAATTCCTTAAGTTTCACTACTGCTTGGGAATCTTAGGAGAGTGTTTTGTTCAGGCACATAAATAGCCTTTTAATTCCTTAACATTCTTGCATCTGTCAGCCCAATTTTTCCCTTTGTTGTAAACAGGACAGATGTTTGCTTTTATTATGAAGAAAACTGAAATAGATAAAGTCATCTGCCTACAGTTAACATACATATAACTCTATTATGATCTGAATGCTTGAATCCCAAGCATTGGAATGCAAGCATTGGAATTCAAGCATTGGAATGCTTGAATCCAAGTAACATTAGTAGGATCAATGCCAGGAGGTGAATCAAACTTTGACTTCATTTGAAATTTTACTCCCTGTACAGAAGCCTTCCCCTGGTGTTCCACTTAGGTCTTACTTAGGTTAGAGAATGAGACATTGTATAGTGCAGGTGAGTCACTCACACTAAGGGTCACTCAGAGTGCCCTGCCTTTTGCAAATGAACACAGGTGTTTCCTGTGACTTCTGTGAGTAATCTGGGAACCCAAGCAGGCCTCATGTCCCCCTCTGACTCAGCACCTTCCATAGCTAGATCAGTGAAAACTTATATCACTTACTGCCCAAATATCTGGGGTACTCAATAATGGGTGCAGAGGATATAGTATGTTTAAACCAGGAAGGTGAAGTTAAGATACCTGCTAGGGGCTAGGATTGTGGCTCAGCAGTAGAGTGCTTGCCTAGCACATGTGAGGCACTGGGTTTGATCCTCAGTACCACATGTGAATAAATAAAATAAAAAGGTATTGTGTCTACCTACAACTAAAAAAGAAAGAAAAAAAAAAAAAGATACCTGGTAGAATGGGATCATTATGCTCTTCATCAAAGGTTTGTCTCTGAAAGGCTTCAAAACTCACAGCTACATCATTTTCTGGCAGTCCCTGGGGTAGCTGCCCCTCTCCAGGTTTGCACACATCAAATTTTACCCACTGGTAACTGTAGGATTAAAGGGAAATCAAAAGCTGTCTGCCCATAATAACCCATTCCTACCTCCAAAGGGATCTTTAGGCCTCTCCCATATATGTCTAAAAATATATTAGCTAAGGGGGAAAAAAAAATAGGCAGGCTTCTTTAGTGATGCATTATTCTGCTTGTCTTCTCATCCTCTTTGCTGTTGTGGTACACACAAAAATGATGCAAGTTAAGCATCCTAAATCCCCAAATCTGAAATCCAAAATGCTCCAAAATTTGAAACTTTGAGTGCCCACATAAGGCCAGAAGTGAAAAATTCCACACCTATCATGTGATAGAGGTCACAGTCCAAACACAGGTGCACAAAACACTGTGTAAAACTGCCTTCAGACTGCATGTGTAAGGTGCACGTGAAATATAAATGGCTTCTGTAATTAAGCTTGGGTTCCATCCCCCAATTATCTTATTGTGTCTATCTAGATACTCAAAATCAAACACCTCTGGTCTCCCAAGCACTTTGGATAAAGGATACTGAACTTGTAATAATTAAGCCCAGGGGGGTTCTGGCTCTGCTTTCCTGCCTAGAGGCTAGAAGGGTTAGTGTTGAGGTACTCTTGTTGAGAAGCAAGTATGTCTTGGACACAGTAGCTCAATAACGTGTGAATTAACAAAGCAGTAACTGCCGCTTTAGGTCCCTGGTCAGCTGATCACTGAGGTTCTCTCAACAGAGTAAATTTGACCATACTTACTTGACACATTTTCGAGCTCCTGGACAACTTTGGATCAGGTTGTGAATGGTTGGATGAGAAAATCCAAAAAAGTCAGCCCCAGATGGAAGCAGGTTAGGCATTAGTTCCCCCCTAAACAGGAGAGGGAGAATTTTAGCTTCAGAGCTTAAAGGGAGATGGATACGGGTTTGAGAATGGAACAGTGGTATGAATATACAGGATGACAAAAGATACTCTGGAGACTGTAGCTGCTAGTATGTCTGAAGGATGCAGGTTAGGTTTCTATATTAAAAAAGGGATCTCCACTCACTGAAAAAAAAAAGGTCTATAGTTAGTCTGTCTTTAAGCTGTTGGTCAACTTACTTAGTAGCACTTATGGTCCTGAGCAGTTCTGCATGACAAGCATCTGCAGAAGAGTCAACAATAGCATTCTGGGGGTCATCTTCAGGAACAATTTCAAACTGAGAATGACAAATGAGAATAATTAATCTGTAAGGAGGAAGAAGTAAAGAGTCATACTACTCCTATAAACATTTCTTCACTTGAAGGGGCTGTATACCATACTAGAACATGGCTTACACACAATTTCCTATAGTGCTGTTAAAAATTTGAACAAATCCTAGTATACAGAAGTCCTCTGTTTCAATTCTACACTTCTTGGGTGACTGCTTTCTAGCAGTCAAAATTTAATTAGTTCCATACCTCTTTAGACCCTTTCCTATTCACCTACTTAATATCCTACACTACAAATAAAAATGGTATTTTAAAAACAATTTGGATCACTCTCAATGTACACTGCTGTATGTTATTCTTTATTCTCACTTGCACATTTCTCTAGGAAACATGAGATTATCTAGAAGTATTGTGGGTCAAAGGATACATGCATTAAAATTGTTGATATTGGGCTGGGGCTGGGGCTGAGTGGTAGAGCGCTTGCCTCGCATGCGTGAGGCGCTGGGTTTGATCCTCAGCACCGCATAAAAATAAGTAAATAAAATAAAGATATTGCGTCCATCTACAACCAAAAAAATATTTAAAAAAAATTTTTGATATTGCCAAGTTACCCTTCAAAGACTACCAGTTTTCATTCTGACTAATGTATACATACTTGTTTTCCTGTACCCTGGCCAAGATTGGATATTTCTAAACTCTGATATTTGCCTATAAGCAAATATAAGGTCTCATTTTTCTCTTATTCAATTGTTTATTTTTATATTACTCTATAGGAGCACTTCATCTGGACATCAATTTCATGGTGTACATGTTCTTCCTAGTTGTTGCTTAACTCTGATTATGGTGTCTTGTCATTCCAAAGTGTTTAAATTAAAAAAAAATTTTTTTTAGTTGTTGATGTACCTTTATTTATTTATTTATATGTGGTGTTGGGAATCGAACCCAGTGCCTCACACATGCTAGTCAAGTGCTCTACCACTAAGCCACAACCCTAGCCTGCAAAGTTGAATCTGTTATTTTCCTTTATAGTTCTCGTGTTTCATATCTTGCTAAAGGAACATTTTGACCTTACCCTAACACTAAAGATGTTCTTTTACATTTTCCTTTAACATATTTATAGCATTAAAAAAAACTATAAAGCTCAAGTAATTGAAAGTCTTATTGGGGCTGGGCATGGTGGTGGAGGCGGAGGCAGGAGGATCACAAGTTTGAGTCCCGCCTCAGCAACTTAGCAAGATTCTGTCTCAAACAGGGATTTAGCTTAGACGTAGAGTAGCCCTGGGTTCAATCTTCAATGCCAAACACACACACGGTCATATTGGCATGTATTGATAAACAGATCAATAAAATAACATCATCTGAAAAGAACCAAGTATTTTATGTATTTGGTTCATATACTTAAGTCCCCCACCCCGCCACTAGCTTTTTATTTTGGTACTGGGGATTGAACTCAGAGGCACTCAACCACTGAGCCACAGCTACAGCCCTATTTTGTATTTTATTTAGAGACAGGGTCTCACTGAGTTGCTTAGTGCCTCGCTTTTGCCAAGGCTGGCTTTGAACTCACGATCTTCCTGCCTCAGCCTCCCGAGCTACTGGGATCATAGGCATGTGCCACTGTGCCCAGCCTGAAGTCACAGTTGGGCAGAAAAAATTAAAGCTAGATTCCCAGTTCACAATAGATCTAAAAACAATGTCCAGTTGAGGTTAGTGGCCTAAAAAACTAAAAACCTCAGATTTTCTTTTTAGAAAATGTTTTAGCATTTTATCTTTTGGTGGAAATTAAGACTAAAACTTCAATTAGAA
Source organism: Geosciurus inauris (assembly GCA_004024805.1). Classification (NCBI taxonomy): domain Eukaryota; kingdom Metazoa; phylum Chordata; class Mammalia; order Rodentia; family Sciuridae; genus Geosciurus; species Geosciurus inauris. The sequence goes on from PVHX01007711.1 coordinate 84,271, forward strand.
TTTTGATTAGACTTGCGTTGCACTTACAGATTTGTTATAAACATGATATATTGTTACAACAGTGGGTCTCTGTGCTACTTTCTGTAGAGAACTGTTATATGACCAAGGTCACTTGAACTCTTCAGCTTTACCCTCCAGTGTCCAGCTGACAGGAGTCATTACCCATGTGCACCAGGCAGGCTCAGGATTCTATCACCTTTTGCTCAAATTAGAGGTAGGTTGCCTCTAACCTCCTTCCATACAATTAGATTTCTAGTGATCTGTAACTTCATCTGAAAGTGAAGCTTGGAACTCTGAAAATGGTCTGTTCTTCCCAAGGATGAAGAGGTAATGGATGGGGAAAGTGAGCTGCATTTCATCTTAGCACTAAGAAGGATGAAGGATGGCATGAGGAGTCAGGATTCCCAGGTCCCTAAGAGTAGATGCAGCTACAAACTGCTGTGTCCACTTTGGTTCAACCTGAAATGGTGGTGTATCAAACTAATCTTCCCTGTATCTGGGCCTGTACTTAATATAAGCAGGCTTGATCAAGCCTCATGTGGTAACAAAGTAGTGTGGTTCCATGGAAATGCATTAATTTGAGAATCAGACAGATAAAGATTCATATCTCAGGGGCTGGGTTGTAGCTCAGTGGTAGAGCACTTGCCTAGCAAGTATGAAACACTGGGTTCGATCCTTAGCACCACATAAAAATAAATAAATAAAATAAAGGTATTGTGCCCATCTACAACTAAAGAAAAACATTTAAAAAAAAAGATTCATATCTTAGCTCAACCATTTATTAGTAGCTATGACTTAGGGCCAGTCATTTGTCTGGTATCTTGGGGCTATCCAAATGGTGATTATACAGTGTCCACTTTGTAAAGTGTCAGAATTGGGAATACTTATTAAGTGTTTGCAACACAGAAGGGTCTTAAAAAAAGAAAAGAAAAATAGAGGTTACAGTTGAATGCGTACCTGAGGTTGCACACCACCATCCTTGATCTGACAGGTATACAGACACTTCTGGTCTGGGCACTTCATGCTGGCATACACTCGAGTACTGCAGTAGCCCACAGGGTAGATGGCATTCTCATCATGGAAGCCAGGTCGGTCGGTGATGATCTATAAAAAAAGATTCCCCCAACCTGGGATTGAGGTCACTGAGGATTTAGAACTCCTGCTTATTGTGATAGTCTTTCGAACCACTTTGGGTTGCAAAAAATGACTGAAATTACATGGAGAAAGTGTCGGTTGGGTAGCAGACAAAACTGACCTGGTTTTGTAGGGACTGGAGATTTTCTGGGGTTGGTATGGATCAGCAAGGGGCTGCTGCTAATGGGAATAGGGAGGGAAGGCTCAACCCCATTCCCCGATTTTTCTGATTCTCCTCTCTGTATGTTGCTGGTCTCACTCACCTCCCCCAGGCTATATACTGTTAGACCCCCTAGTCCGATGGGGAACACAGGCCGTCCTGAGGGATCCAGGGCAATGGGCTGAACCAGCTTGCGAGCACCTCCCTCCATTTTCTTTTTCTTGGATGTTTTCTTCAGAACTGAAACGCAAATCTGGGGTCACCCACTTTAGGCCCCTCCCAAATGCTGAGGGAAAGGGAAAAATTTACACATGGAATGCTAAGGGTAATAAGCCAACTTTGGTATTATATAAGATGCTTCTTGACTTAGGATGGGGTTATGTACTGATCAACCCATTGTAAGTTGAACAAAGTGTAAACTGAAAATGCATAAAATAAACCTAACTTACCAAATATCATGGCTTAGCAATACAGCACAGTATGGTGTATCAGTTGTTTCCTTTTGTGATTGTGTGGCTGACTGGGAGCTGTGGCTTGCTGCCACTGCCCAGCATAGAAATAGAGCATCATACTATACATACTGCTATTCCCCGAAAAGATCAAAATTCAAGGTATAGTGTCTACTAAATGTGTATTTCCTTCACACCATTGTAAAACTGAAAAATCATTAAGCTGTACCATTTTAAGTCTGGGACCATCTGTATTCACTAAATGGACATGTGGAGTTTTTCCCCAAAGCCCTGAATATCTTTCTAACATGCCCCCAGGTGGTAACCAATTTTAATATTAGTGCTTAGGAGCTAAAGCATTACATTTTTAAGTCTTCATTTGTAAAATCAGAAATTTCCCAAACTAGTAGTGTGCTCAAAAGGCCACCTGGCCCATTTCCCTGCCTCTGGGAAAGACTGAGGCAAATGTAACTCTGAGAGTTGGGGGAAAAAGAAAAGAGGAGGTCTCAGTCTGCTTCCTTAGACATTTAACCAGGTCTAACCAGAATCTACCCATCCAAAGTGGCTCTAATAGGATACTTACTTCTCAAGGGACTTTAAAAAGTGTTTATGTGGCCACATGTGTCTACCAGTTAGTAACAGGTCTGTCATCAGTAGCTGAGTCACGGGAGCAACTGATAACATAAAGTACCTTCCAGTTTGTTGTTCTCTTTGCCTTTTTCTTTTTTCTCTTTCTTGGATTTCTTCCCAAATGGTTCCTCTGCCCCAGTGCTGGGCCCAGAAATGGGTCCAGCTCCCTGTATAGTTCCCACAGAGCTGGCCACACCATAAGTCAGAGGTAAACTGGAGCTGTGGGAAGGAGCTGCAGCCTGTATTTCTCCTTCAGTTAGAGCCTGAAGTTGAAGGAGCTTCTTTAGCAAGTACCTGAGGTTGGGAAGAAAGGGAGCAGAGGTATGAACTTCTGTTTTGTCTCAATTGAATACTTCACTCAAATATTGGGAAAAACCAGAATTATACAAAAAAGATTAGCACATACATAAAAATAAGCTTCATATTGGACTCTCAAAATAAAAAAGCCCCAGAGGATAATCAATACTTCAAGAAACCAAGGATAAGAATTGTAGCTTTTCTCTCTTGCACCTGGAGGGATCCTCTACCTTGAGGTTGGAAAGTGTTAGGAGGGCACACCTCATTAATTGGATGTATATATATCCACTGTGTTTTGTGTAGAGTAGTAAAGACTGAATAAATATTTGTAGAATATTATTCCTTGGCTTTTATAACTTGGGAGTTACAATAAAATTACTTATTAGATATGGCAAGAAAACTCAGAAAGATGAGTAGAGGAACTGTCTCATCATCATGGTCCAACATGACTTGAAGGTGTGGGAACCAATTCCACAGTTTTTCTCTAAACTTGATCAAGTGGTCAAGAGGTTATGCAATACATAAAAATCCAACTAGAAAAAATTCCCCAGAGCAATAACACCATGTTAATTACAAAAATATGTAATTCTGAACACAAAATGAAGTCAGCTCACCTTCTTTCTTCTTTTGCTTTAAGAAATTTTTCTTCAAGACGAGCAATTTCATCACAAATAGCAGCATTTTCCTTTAAGAAAAAAAAATTGAACATAAGAAAATAAAATGAATAAAAGGTCAAATCATTGTTCTGGGAAGAGTAACCAAGGACTGTTGCTGCTGGGTAAGAAGAGCTATTCTACCTTGCAGACAAGATATAAAGGGAAAGTCAGGTTCTACTACAGGCAGGGTAATAATATATCACCCAGACTGGGACACCTTTGAGGGAAAAGGGGGTACTATTAATGCTTACACAAGAACAATATGGTAAAGCAGGACTGTCCCTGGTAAACCATGATAGATGGCCACTTTAATTGGAATAACCATTAGTAGGGAAAAGGGCATACTAATTAAATACACACTACAATATAATTATGAGAACTACGTGTGGGAGCCTTGGTTCTTGAGAGACAAAGACAACCTAACTCAAAGCATCCCATAATAATACCTTAAAGTGAAAAGCTGGAATGAAGTCAAATCTAGTGTTCAAGATTCCTAAACTTTATAATTTATTTGTATACATTCCATTGCCATCTTTCCAATGACTCAATCTCCTAAGCACCAATTGTGAAGAAAATGTTCCATTCCAGATGCCCCAAAGATGGAACCTTTAACTCAATGTTTGAAGCAGTATCCTTTTCTTCACACAATCTCCTTCATGACTTTGGCATATGGGAGATAAAAGAAAGGAAACATATGTCAAGTTCTCTTAATTCTAATTTTCTTATTTTTCTCCAGTGCACAAAGAAAATGCTGAATAAATATTTTGGAATGGGTATTCTAATTTACAAAACCTTTCTTTACGTTTCCAAATATGCTGAGAGTTGTTTAAGCTTTTGGTAGAATGAAGAGGAAAACTATTGATTCAGATGTGAGAGGACGTTTGAGGACTCCACCCCTATTTTCAGGCATAGAAGCAAGCCAGAATATTGTAACAAAGTTTTGTCAGACAAAGCAGTTTATTCATTCAATAAACTTGATGCCCCGAGGATAAAGAAAGGCAGGAGCTGGAGGTTTGGTTCAGAGATAGAATGCTCTAGGCCGTGGATTGGATCCCCAGTAAGGCGTGCGTGCGTGTGCGTGTGTGTGTGTGTGTGTGTGTGTGTGTTTGCCAGCCTCAGCAACGGCGAGGCGCTAAGCAACTCAGTAAGACCCTGTCTCTACATAAAACACAAAACGGGGTTGGGGATGTGGCTCAGTGGTCAAGTACCCCTGAGTTCAATCCCTGGTACGAAAAAAAAAAAGAAAGAAAATAAGCCGGGCGCGGTGGCTCACGCTTGTAATCCCAGCACTTAGGGAGGCTGAGACAAGAGAATCGCGAGTTCAAAGCCAGCCTCAGCAATGGCGAGGCGCTAAGCAACTCAGTGAGACCCTGTCTCTACATAAAACACAAAATAGGGCTGGGGATGTGGCTCAGGGGTCGAGTGCCCCTGAGTTCAATCCCTGGTACC